>OX030950.1:57878711-57956233 GCA_943735915.1 Pherbina coryleti
ACTATCGTCATCATCATCATCACTATCGTCATCATCATCACTATCGTCATCATCATCATCATCATCACCATCATCGACATCCGCATCAACGTTGTCCCAACTATAAGTGCACGAAATTCTTGGGCCTCCCTCGTTTTTATTCCTCAATATTTTGTTTTTTTTTTTTGTGCACGCTTGTCACTTGTCTGTTCGTATTCAGGAATTTTACTCCTTGCTGTTTGTTATAAACGCATCGCTGCTGTCGTCATTTTTTTTTTTTTTTGATAATTTGATCCATGCAGCCAGTTCGAATTTCTTGGAATTTTAAGCATTGATTGATAAACTGATTAACACGAGGCGGCAGTAGCAGGAGCAACGGCAACACACCGAAATATTTCATCATGCATTGGTAAACTTTTGGTTGCATGGCACTTTGTTAAGTTAAGGATAGCGAATGGGCTGGAGAATTTGTGAAATGCAGTCAGGGGTCAACTTGTTTTTGCAAGATATTAAGAAATATCAAGCTTCATACAGAATGTTTTTATTCGATATCAGGGCTACACTGAAAGATACTCTGATATACTACCAATAATAATAATAATAATAAAGTATAAAATAAAACTATAATAATAATAATAATAATAATAATAATAATAATAATAAAGTATAATAATAAAAGTATAATAATAATAAAGTATAGTACATTGACAGAAAGCGAACTCAACTTCTTCTTGTCGAAAAGTTGAAATATTCCATCTAATGTAATATAATGCTTACAATCGATATTTTTATTATTTAATCGAATATTTGATATACAAACAAAATATTTAAAATCTTCCCTAATATTTAGGATGCCGATTTATCGAATATATCCGAGTTTCTTAATATATTCTATAATTTCTTACAATTTTCTCAATAATTATCTTCAAATGTATTCGAATATAATGTCAAGATGAGTTTAATTGATATTAACAATTAGAACAAATGAAATTATTTATGTAGTAATTTATTTATAAATTTATAGTGACATACAAACTAATTAAGACATCAGATATTTACAAATATTCAAGCATTTATTGAGTGACAGAAATTAAAACACTTGTTTATCACGTTTCAGCAGCTACTCTTAACACACATTTATATATTTTTTTTATTTTTAATGTGCAGCTGCCACACCTGAGAAAAGAATTATTTATTATATTATAAAAAAACATTTAAAAAAAAAATTAAATTAAGTAACGCAAGTGCAACCGAAGCACTCGCCATTGATTTGCACGTTCAGATCCCGCCACTTTAGCTAAATATTTGTTGCGGCAACATGTTGCAGAGCACTTAAGAAGTGCGCTTAACCATTGGCAGATACACGTTAATCCTGATGTTTGTCTGCTAAAAGGGTGTCTGTAGGAATGTAAATAAACCTGAACACAATATCAATTGATAGCAAGGCTGTCAATGCTTCAAAATATGTATCCTTCATTGGTTTTAATGTTCTTATTTGTTGTTTGCATGTGTTATAAGCACGCTAAAGTGCACGCAACCCGCTGTGTCGACTAATCTCAATCTATTTTTTTAAATAATCTCACAAATAATTTTGTGATAACGGATATCTACATATTTATTTTTTTAATTTGTTTATTGTGGATATTGAGTGATGTATTCTGCACATGTGATAACATTTTTTAAATTGTCCCAAAATACCGAATCTTTCTTTTAGAAATATTTATACTCATCTTTCAGTTTTTATCAACATCCGTTGGTAAACAGGCTAATTTAAGTTGAAAATATTTAGTTTGGAAAGTTTATTGGTTTGAACATTTTAATGAGTGGATATGATAATTAAATAATATCAAGGAAAGAGCGATTGATAATAACATAGAAATTTCTATGTATTTTATTTTTTTTATAATTGAAAATGACACTGGCGATACCCGGTAAAAGTTGCTTTCCTGGCAACTACGAGTACCAGAAAAATTATAAGTATATATATTTTAAAATTTTATTAAACCCTTTCCCAGTAGCAGGACATCACCAACCAGTAAATAGTAAATATCGATATCAAAAATTTGGCTTGTATGGGCTGTGCTATCCTTGTCCAATGCATATCCTAGCTTTCTAGTAGAAGAAGAATCTGTGCACCAACCTACAGTGGACCTGTTAGCAGTCTTGTGATGATTCTTTGATCATTCTTTGTTAGCTTAATGTATTCTTTGAATCTCTTTATCCCATGCATTCTTTGAAACTAGTCCCTAAGAGTAGTTTCGAGTGCTTAAACCCTGGTATTAAATATATTTCCACAATATGTTCCTCTTTGTTTTTCTTCCTCTTTTCTTTTTAAAAGAGAGAGGTTTCCTTTGTCCATCCCATAGAATGGTTCCGAACCAACAAGAGGAGTTGATGCTACTTTTTTTGCCAGTTCGTCAGCAATTTCGTTCCCTTCTATACCTTTGTGTAACGGAACCCAAAGCATCCAAACCCGACTATATAGCCCAAGCGTATTAAGTTTGTTAAAGCATGTTCCTACTGGACGCTCTCGGTATTCGAGTAAAAATTTAAAATTTTTTTACAGGAAAACGGTAAATGAAAATGAAAAAATTTTTTTGTGGTGAATTAGACATTCCATCACCAGTTTTGAGGTTACCTGATGAAATTTTAGTGAAATTTCATAGCCGCACACCTGTCTATCGCGTAAACTTCCACTTGGAATATGCTACTGTTCTTGCCCATGGGCTCGAAGTAATTGATGCATGTCCCGTAGACTTTTGCTAAGGTCCCTTCTGCAGTGAGGGAGCTGTCAGTGTACCATGGCATTATCTTATAAGTTTCGAATAAACCCTCCCATTTCTTTTTACTACTTAATTCGGTTTAAAATCTTTCAGTGAAACTGAATTTTGAATGCAAGCTATCCCTTGGCATTATTATTTCATGATATTGCCTCGAATATCCAACTTCTTTCGAGTTGCAAAATTCTTAAGCCTGATATCTACACTAGTCATGCTTAGAATAGCCCTCTTCGTCTGGGATTGAATGTAAGTGTGAAGAGGTGTTAGTTCTAGTAGAACTTCTAGGGTTGCTGTTAGACATGTTCGCATGGTGCGGTGATGCACACGTAGGCCGATCTCTGAAGATTTTTGAACGCAGCAATGACTGTATGTTGCTTTGTTTTTTCTGCCCAGGTAACCGAGCCCTTGATATTTCACTCAAATGTGTTTTCCGAAGTAGTTTAAAGTCTAGAAATTATTCTAAAAAATGTAACTTCCATTTGGAATTCTATCTCTATTCCAACTAACCTTATTGGCTTAAGGTATTCAAGTTTATATTTCTTGTAAATGGCATGATGGTGGTTTTTGACGGATTTATGTTCAGTCCCACATATACTCCATTTTTATATTACAAAATACTCCATTTTTATATTATCACCTTTAGGCAAATTTCAATTCTATCATACAGGGTCTCTCCGAATTTTCCCTTGCATATAATTACTATGTCATCAGCATAATCCAAGAATGTTAAACCAGTTTTAGCCAATTCTTCCAGTAGTTCATCTACTACAATGCTTCACGTTAGAGGAGATAATACTCCCCCTTGTTGATTTGTACTAGTTTGTATTGTCTATGTTACTATTAAATATGCTAGTACTGAGCATATTACCCATCCATTTTGTAAAAGTAATGTTGAACAATCCTCTGTGGGTATAAGCTTTGCTTATGGCTTCATGAGAAGTATTATCAAAAGCATCTTCTATGTTGAGAAAATCACATGGTGCTATTTCTTTTATATCTGAAGTTTCCTGAAGATCATTTGTCAATTGATATAGTGCAGTCTCTGTTGATCTACCTGTTCTGTATGCATGTTGACAGGGGTGAAAGGGGTTATTTTTTAGGACACTGGTTCTCAAATAGGTAAGAACCATGTAAGGGTTGCCTTTTACTTTCTCTAGAGTTTTTAGTGATGATGAAGCAGGATGTTAGACTGATTGTTCTGAAGGATTTTGGGAGAAGAGGGTCTCCTTTCCCTTCCTTCGGAATGAAGACCACTTTTGCCCGCCTCCATGTTGGTATTACAGTTGGTATATAACCCAGTGCAATACTGCCTCTAGCTATTTTCATAAGAGGATTAAGAATATGTAAAACTCTGCAGCTGCACCGGAAAAATGCCATCGACACCTGTTGATTTCAATGGTTTAAAAGTATTCAGCACCCACCTTAACCTCGGCTCTGTACATGTTTCCTTTGCTACATTCCAGCTGTTTCTCTTGATTCTACCCAGTGTTTCTATTATTCCATCTTCTGTCTATGTGGAAGCGAGGGAACCTGGGAAGTGATTACCAAAAAACATCTAAAAATAATTAATGCTCTACTGTCTTTGTGTGAATCAACCTCTAAAATCACTTGGAAATAAACCATCGTTAAGTACGGTGACTCGATAGTCATTGAAGACTTCCTCCAGCTTGAGCAATATTTCTTGAAAAAAAAAAAAAATATTAAAATTCGCATAAATATAAATATATCTATATTTTTTTTAATGTTCATTGTCCATGCAATTAAAAAAACAATTTACAAATATTTGCTAATTTGTCGCCGGACAGTCATTATCTGTGCGACTTGAATTCTGTGTGTGTGCGATCGCATTGAACAGGAAAATAATAAAAATAGTAGTAATTATAAGAAGACGAAGAAGAAGAATCGACCTTGCGTTCATTAAACACAGCTTGTACCTGGCATAGCTACTATTATTGTTGCTGTGGTTAGTGGATTATTGTTGTTGTATTAGTTTTACGTACTCATCAGTAACCATCGGTACAAATTAAATGCTTTATAGATTTATTCATGTTTTAATAAATACCATCATGTTTTTTATACATTTCTTTTTTTTCCAGCAACCTACCTCAACTTTATTGCACTCAAGGTTCTTTTATAATTTTTTTTTTTGTGTCTTCATAGTTACGTTGTTAGTTGAATTAATTATGTATTTATATGTCTTGCGTAGTAAAACATGGTCTAGCGTCGTTATGTCAAAGAGTATATAAAAAAAAACAAAAAACATTAATTAAGCCCAACTAACAGCCACAGAGTAGTTCACAGTGCTTGCTTTGTACAACATTTCCGTTTTACTCCATCTTGGTTTTGTGCAATTTGAAAAATACTAAAAGTTCAGTAAAACGCCTGTGAGTACATCATTGTTATTACACGAGCGTATATATAAATATATGGGTGGCGCTCAATTTGAATACCGTAGCAAGAGCTAAGTGTGTGAATGTGTTAAATATTGAAGTTATTTCTGTGCGATTTCATTTTAATTTTAAATTTATTTTGGGCTGAGTGTGAATAAGAACTTTTATTAGATGCTAATTTCGGTAGGTGTGTTATTCCTGGAATTTTGTGAAATTTTTCTTAATTCACATCTATGCACAAACATTCTATTTCATTCATTAAAACTCCAATTTAAGATTTGATTAAGACTTTGAGTTGCTTTTCGCAACCAGAATGTGGTCAGGTGGTCATAAAAAATTGATGTGATTAAGTGTTAATTTTAAAGAATTTTGTGCAAGGCTTTTAAGATTTTGGCTTAAGTTCTACAATCATAAAATCGATATGGTATACATACATACGTCAAAGATTTAACCGATGATTCGTTCAGTTTCCTGCTATAACATTTTTTCTTTGTTTTGTCTTTTAGTACTTTTGCTTGGAATTGCCTTCAGCTTAGTTCGATGAAATAGTAAGTTTACTCAATTGTAAGAAAGTATTTCAGTTTTATTTTTGTGACTGAAACTTTTTTCAATATTACTTTAAAAAATTTGCTAGTACTTATATGTACTTCTGATCAAAAAATTCTTGGATTTTTTCAATATAACGAAAACGGTTCAATTACTCATGGATATTCATTTTATTTCCTTCAAAGGAATCTCCATTGCAAGCAATGTACATATTTCAACGCTTCCTCCAATCTTGAAAACACTTTTCATATGCTGATTTTGGAATCGCCTTTAGTTACTTTCCAATTCTTCCCAATTCGCCTCAATCGTCCCATGTCAAGCGCGGTTTATTTGAATTTTAATTCCAAGTATTTTTTTATCAGAAGGACATTATAGAAAAACATGACGGTCTTGACATAACACTACTGACTAGAAAAATAGTAATAGGAAATACGTAGGCTACTATACATATATTGCGAGTATAAATATATTTTGTTTTTTTTTCAATTTTTTATTATTTTTATTATTCTTAATTCTTTATTATAAAATAAATTTACAATGTACAAATTAACAAGGCTTTACAGCTGGGGCTATCGGCAAATTTTTTTTTATTTATTTATTTCTTTCGAAAAAGGACGCAACAAAATTTAAAAACCTTATTAACAGTATTAATTATTAACGGCAGCATGAAATAATAAAATTAAACATTTAAATTAAACCTAATATGAAGTATAAAAATAGAAATATAACAATCATCAAACATTCACCCATAAACTTTTTAATAACTCGACATATTTCACTATTTACTGTTACAGAGAGAAAAGAATAAAGCTAGATTATTTTTGAATTGCGTTATTATACGATCTATTAGAAAGTGTAATATTAAGAAGGAAAGTATTAGGAATTGCGTTCCAAAAACGAACAGAGTATTCAAAAAACAACCTTTCAGACGTTACAGTTCGACTGGATCCAGAAAAGTTTAATTTCGAAAACAAATAACTGGGTTTTGATTTACATATAATCTTATTCAACAATAAAAGCTTACGATAGTTTAGCAAGTTATCAAAGGTTAAGCCTTGAATTCTTTTAGCATATTCTGGAAAACATGGTCTCTTCTTCTAGTTCAAAAACATAACGAGCAAAATTATTAAATAGAACATTTAATTTATTTTTACTTAGACTATCATAATTAGCAAAAATTTCGAAGCTAATTAATAATTAATAGCATTGTTAGCATGAGATATGCTTTAACAAATGGCATTCGTATATGAAGAAGTGTAAAATACTGCGTTGTCCAAAGAACACGTAGCATGCTGCAGACTTTCCCAACCGTGTTACTTATGTGGTTTTTCCAACTGAGAGTTCTGTTCTATTGATTTTGAAATTCATCTGTTTAACTCTTTTTTCTGGTAAGATTATTTTCTTGGACGAAAAAATTGGAAACCTTTGACCCCGATGGTTTCCATTTTATTAGAGAGATTTGAAAAAGAAGCGCTTTTACTTTTCCAAACCCAATCTTTGAGGAGAATTTGTAATGTGATGGAGGACTTTTACATCAAAAGTGGCGCTTGAAAGATAGTTCACATCGATACAAGCAGAAAGCATTTAATTACATCCAAATATTAGCAAATAGCTTCCTTTCTCCTCGTATCTTTTGAAGCAGACAGGGAAGTGACAATTATTTTCCAACAGGATAACGTTTGCATTCATATAAGCAATGAAACGAAGCGATGTTTGGCTGACTGATGTATACAAACTAGGGACTAGGGCAGGTCTGACTTCCGAACTTTAACTTCACAAAGAATCTGTGGGCCATATTATATTGAATATTGTGGGGCATATTATTAAGAGGGGTTTATGCTAATAATCGCTAATATAGTTCAACACAGAGGAGCTAAAGGCTGCAATTGCAATCGAATGGACTAACATGGATGTCAGCCTCTGAAACATTATTTGAACCAGAGAAAAAATATTGTTTAAATAAAAAAATTGTATTGTAATTAGTAAGCCCAGTATAATTTTGAATGAAATTTTTTATTTTTTTTTTTAAATATTTTCACAAAATACTAATTTTCTGCTTAAATTATAAATCTTAATATTTAAATAAAAACCCTTAAAAGCTAAATGAGGTCTGTTAAGACACTTGTCATTTAGCTTTTAAGGCTTCGACAAAATATCATCAAAGGAAACTCTTTCTAGGCATTTAAGAAAATTAAATATTTATTTTTTTTTTTTTAATATTTTCTCCTCCTTCATTTTCCTATTTTTCCAATTTGCACTAAGGCCACTTCACATCATTCTACGGTATAATCATAGTTTTATTGCCGCAGTGTCTTAGGCAGCAAATTTATGTCTTAGCTTGCTATTATTTATATATTTATTTTTTTTTTCCTCCTTCTGCATATTTTAATTATAGGCTACCAGTTGGACAAAAAGAAAACCCAACACAAATTGGTGGGAAGAAAACCATTTAAAGGTGGCTTAGTAAGAGTTGAGGTTTGTTGTGTGTTTTTTTTTTTCTTCTTCCAAGACATGAACTCAAGATATGCAACATTGAACGCCACAATTGCAGGTCTGTTAAATCTACATATTACTAAGACTTGGACGTGAGAATAAAGTAGCGATGCATGAAGGTTAGGGTCACATTTGACCCATGCACAAATGAACGAAGCAAACAACAAAAAAAAACAACGAAATCCACCAAAGAAAATTGGTCATGTGGAAAAGTAAGACCATGATGAGGAAGCGTATAATTAATTAAGAAAATTTTAAAAATAGTAGGAAAATAGAAGAAGCAATAAGAAAGAGAGCATGCAGCAAGTTTCGCTTTCTGAAGCATGCTGTCATACCCATTGGGAACAGTTGAGAACAAGATTATTGACCCTGTTGCTATTATGTAACAAGTTTCCACTTCGTTGAGAAAAAAGTTGAGGTTTTCCTCAAGATAAAACGTTCTTGACGTTAAGCGAAAAAAGAAGTGGGCGCTCTACAAAAGATAGATGAAAATGTTTGTTATATATTATCCACACATCATTTAGCTGCCATCTCTTTCGCACATTCCCTTGGCATGGACAAGCACCGCTTGTGGGTCTGTTATTACATGAAGGTAATTAATTTCCGTGCTTCTTTTAAAGAGTCTCTTAAGGCCTCTATTTGTAGCCAGTGCCAGCAACAGGTTCGCTTAATTGAACCAAGGTTGAAGGTTCTTAAAATTCCACACAAAATGAATTAAAGCCTCATTTTTATGAGGTTCGTTTTGTTGTTTTTTATTGTTATTGTTTTTGTTTTTTTTTTTTTGTTGGTTCTGTTACCAAATCAAAGATGCATATCGGGGAGCAAATTAATTCCCACTAGAAGGCATCTGTTGAGCCAAGTCATTGTAAAATCCACAACCGATCGATGAAGAGCATTCAGCCACCACAGATAATCAGTTTATTCTGGAGCATTGGACACGAAGTATAAATTAGAATTTTATGATCAATTTTCCCTTCAACACACAAGGCAGGCAGCATCTCGAAATGCGGCTTAAAGGCAAACAAAAAATAAAAAACAAAATCATCCAAAACCTTGTTTAATTCCCTATGATATTCAGTCATACACGCCCTTCTTCGCTCTTCGCCTCTTTTCCATATGAGCGAGTGGCACTGCGTCAAACATAAAATTCTAAATATTTAAGATATGTTCTTCTACAGAATTTAACTGAATTTTATAGCTTTTAGATGGAGGGCGGCTACTTAATGTGTTCATCATCTTCATCAACATCCTCATCATCCTCCTCATCATCATCAACATCCTCAACATTATTGCCAACGTGTGTTTTTTTGTTTGTTTGTTCATGGGCGATGAAGAAAGTGTAGCATAAGTTGGGTTGTTGAAGAGGGTGTGGGGTACTTACTTTAAGCTTTTGCCTTGGCATTAGGTTACAAGAACGACGACTTGCTGTGTAGACTGTGTTGCCTGCCTGTTCAGTTGTAACAGCCTGTTCGGCTGTCAGTTGCACTTTCTTAACACTCAAATTCTTTTTGGTCTTTTCCCGTTCTAACCGATTCCATTTAACTAATGATAGCTTTATGACCCACGCATTTTCTGATAACGGTTTCATCAGTTCAAAGCTCTATAAGATCAGAAATTTTTTTTATTTTTTTTTTCTAATTAAAGTTAAAATAATTTATTGTCGGCGATAACGCTTTAAACATAATTTTTAATAGTTTTCTTTTTTATTACATTTTGTAGAAATTGGAACATGCTGTTTGTAATCTTCGCTTAAAAGTTCTTGGGTTAAGGAAATGCGCTTCATTGAATTTCATTTAATGCAGCCACAATCTATGTTATTTTCCCCCGTTCTAACAAGATGTAGCTTTCTAGGGACCGTAAGATGCATTAATAAATTATTTTATATTGGTTTCGATTCGTCAAGGGGAGGGGCTGGAAAAAATCTATTATCACGTTATACTTATTTTGTTCTGTAAAATGACAATTAGAAATGTTTTTTTTATTATTATTCACTTTAAGATAATGGGGAATGATATAGATAATGGGATGGTGATATTGTTTTTTACAAAATTTATAGCTATTTAAAAATGACAAAATTTGAACCGGGTGGAACCCCATCAGTTAGTGGATTGTTCAGTGATTGTAAGGGTCAATTTTTGATGTTTTTTTTCACAGCAATTTTAGCTAGAAAATATTATTGAAATGATATCTTCTATAGGGGTACTCACGAAGTCATGTTTATGTAATATATTTACGGAAAATATGCAACTTATTAAACTTAATTTATGTAGAAATTGATTTAATATTAATTCAATAGGATTTTTTTATATCATAATATATATTATAAAGTTTCATTTTTAATGCTCAATATATTTTGTTTTTATAAATGTCAAAACATTACTAAAAATATAAAATTTATCACAAATAAGCAATACGGGGTGACCTTTTAAGCAGGGACCGCATATAACGATTATCACTATCAATCAATCATTTGATAACAATTATGATTCGTTATTTGTTTCGTTCAGAAATAAAAATTATTTTTTTTTATCGATATTTTTTTGATCAGAAATAAAAGTTTATTTTTGGTCGATATTTTTCCGATAAGCAATAAAAATTATTTTTTGCTCAGTATTTTTTTGATCAGAAATAGGTTATTCCCTTAATCATTATTTTTTCGATCAGAAATAGAAATTAATCATTGATATTTTTCCGATCATATATATATAAGTGTTGTTTTTTATCGATATTTCTAAGATCAAAAATAAAAATCAATTATTGATCGATATTTTTTCAATCAGATTAAAAAAATTATTTGTTCATCGAAATTATATCGATAAAATCCATATCCAGATACAAGTCATATCCCTGCTTTTTCGTCGACTTGACTTGTTGTGACTTACTTTGTCGGGTCTGAAAGTTGAAAGGCTTGAAACGATCGGTAAAAACTTGTAAGCTCGCAAGTATCCAATTATTTGAAGTATCCAAATAATTCAAGTATCCAAATAATTCAAGTATCCAAATAATGCAAGTACCCAAATAATTCAATGAAGCTGTATAGTAAAAACTTAAGCGTATTAAAACTATTTAAGGTTCTGTGGATAGGCTTGCCACCTAATTTTTTTGTAATTTAACAAATTCGATGCTGGGCCGAATACTAGGGAAAAATGGGTCCCTGAATCCGAATCCGTTGTCAGAACTTGAAAATTGTAAAATTTTTAACAATAGGGTTGCCACATAGTAATATGTTTTTACGTGTTTTAAACATTATCTAACAGTTTTAGGGTATCGCTGATTTCGAATCTGATGTCAGAATTTTAAAACTTAAGATAGCTGTTAGGGTTGCCACCTATTTTTTTTATTTTTACGAATTCGGTGTTGGGGCGAACACTAGGTAAAAATGTGTCCTAAATACGAATCCGTTGTCAGAATTTCAAAATTGTGACATTTCTAACATAGGGTTGCCACCTAATAATATATTTTTTACGAGTTTTAAACATTATTTAACAGTTTTGCGGGGTCGCTGGTTTCGAATCTGATGTCACAATTTTAAAATTTAAGATAACTGATAGGATTGCCACCTAATTTTTTTTTATTTTTACGAATTCGGTGCTGGGGCGAACACTAGGTAAAAATGGGTCCTGAATACGAATCCGTTGTCAGAATTTAAAAATTGTGAAATTTCTAACATAGGGTTGCCGCCTAATAATATATTTTTTACGAGTTTTAAACATTATTTAACAGTTTTGCGGGGTCGCTGATTTCGAATTTGATGTCAGAATTTTATTCTGACTTAGGGTTAATAATTTAAGATAGCTGATAGGATTGCCTGATAGCTTAATGCCGCTAACTGCCCGTGGTACCAGTTTTTGAGTAACACCCTTCTACCAGTTGAGCCTCTTCATAACTGCGGACTGGTAGCCAGTTAAAAATGTTCTCACACAACAACTCACATGATCCATCAGTTGATCTATTTCTTGAACATTATAGTTTATAGATGAATATTTACAGGAATCTTTCATCTGTTACGGCGTCTAGTAAACACGTTCAACCTAAAAACTTGCTATCAGATGCAAGCGCATTGCTCATGCTGTAACAGACGGTTTGCGCTTTCTTATGGGCGTTTAAAAGAATTAACAAATTTAATATACCCCTTGACGCAGTAAGCATGTAAGTTAAATAAAATAAATAAATAACTGGCCATTTCAGCCCTTGAAAGGACTTTGACCTAGCTTCTTATGATCAATTGTGTTGTGCGTGTTATTAAGTTTGTACACAATTGACCGAGAACCGGACCTACATGCTTAACGCCGACTCCGAACGGCCATGAACGGAATGTTCTCGTTCTCAAGAACCTGTACATGGCATTTTGATTAATTACTCTCTGAGGTTTGCCATTGTCTGCAGAGAGGTGGCGGCCGTACAGAAAAATTATTTTAATTCAAATAATTTTCTGTCGCTGCTGGGGTTCGAACCTGGGTCTCCAGGTTCTTTGACATAACGGCCACGCACTTTAACCAACTACGCCACGGACGCCACGATATAAGTATATAAGTATGTAAGTATAAACATTTAATGGCTTAAAAATTAGAGATCCTATTAAAAAAAAATCATGACGATCTAGAAAGAAATTGAGAACAAATTCTTACTATAATACTTGACTCTAGTTTTTTTGTGCTTATTATTTTTGTCATGTATTTAAAGTACTGTAGCACAGTGTAATAGTTACCACAAGTGAGCAAAAGATAATTTTTTATAAAAATAAATAATTGTTGGGACTTAATGATGAAATTATACGACTATATGTACTTGATAATTTCCAAAAAACACTTGACACATTCACGGAGTTGTAGCTCTTCTAATTAGAGCTATTATTTCAGAGACAAAAGGATTTTTTTCGCTCACTTAAAAATATTTCTAGTTGCGTTCTAGTTTTCTGCTAAGAAATAATTCTTTCTGAATTCTGAATTCTGAATTCAGCTTCCTGACTAATTTAAAGCTATAATGAAAGAGATGATTTACTACAAAATCTTTTTGTAAATTACCTCATGTAGTTTATTAGGTTTTTCACCTTTTAAAGAGCGATTTTTTTAGGTGTTTTATTGTTGCTGGAACATGCGATTATTTTAATGCTATTATTTTTCTGAAATTATTGTTTTATTTTTCACTCCCTACCATTTTCATAGTTTATGTTTAATATACGTTTTCTTCATAACTTACGTTGATACTACTTCACTCAGGCTGACAGGTGAAGAAACTTTACAAATGTCAACGTATGGACGTTGACGCTCTTTGTTTTGACTAAACTTGAACTTGTCATACAAATGAATATCGAGATTGTTGTTAATATTATTGCTGGTTTCTTTTTTTTTTTTTTTTTGTTTTTGTTGTTGACTTAAGTGTCCACGTCGCACTCCGTCAAACTAAATAATTTGACAAATTGTCGTGATGTTTAAACTTTAAAGTAAACCGAAATAATTTAAAAGCTAACGAACGCGCTTAGAGGTCGTTAAATGTCAACAATACAAAGTTCACTAACATCTCAAGCTAAGGGTATTTTAATATTTTTGATTAAATTACACTTTTATTAATAATACTAATTTGATATTGTGCGGAAATAGTTGCAAAATGTACAAATTACAAGCAATTATTTATATTAAGGAGAATGGTAAATGGAGCTGGTAGTCAAAAGTCGAGTAATTTACTCACAGCAATTTCCTGTAGATTTACTTGATTTCTTTTGGGTGAAAATAATAGAAAAATTGGCTAATTTTATCTAGAAGTTCAACGCAAAAATGTTGTACCTTTTTGATGTAAAGAAGGTTTAATGAACTCTGATAACGCTTATAAGGATAGGCTGTAGATAGAACTACGTTGTAATAGTAGTCATTAAAATAACGTATTCTTTTTGTAATATAATTCTACTTAAATGCTATAACGGTCTTTTCGTAGTTATTATATGTTGAAGATATTTTTGTAAGCCAGTATTTACTCTGATTTTGAACAAAACACATGAAATTTGATTAAAAAGCCATTTTTTGTTTTCTACTCAATCAAGAGAATACAATTTCGGATACATGCCCACCTTGGCACTACGACCACTTTTTAAAGCATTTGTGGCGGTATGTCCTCAATAACACGAATAATGTTGACTTCCATTGTGTCGCATGTTGTTGGTTTGTCAGCATAGGTTAACAACTTTACGTACCACCAACGCAAAATAATCAAGAGGCTTAAAGACAATATACAAGGACAATTACAGGTTCATTACGTCTAAATATGTGGTCATTGAATGTTTTCGTCAATAAGTTGATTGTTCCGTTTGATGTTTGTCCAGAAACGCCATCTTTCTGAAACCATATCTCTTCCACATCCATGCCGTTTAATCAGGCAACGTAAAGATCGTTACTCATGGCTATATATCGAATACTTTTCAACGTAATACACTAATTAGCCTCATTTTTTAAAAAATATGGTCCGATGACTTCACCAGCCCAAACAGATCACACAAAACTGCTGAATTTTCAGACATGGAGCCAAAAATGCCAAATATGCCTCACGCTGAACAAAATGTTTTGATTTTTCGAACAGCAGATCCAATGCCAGTTAATTCTTTGCCCATTCACTGAAATATCGAAACTTCAATTCTTATACGAGCTGAACCCTGTAAGAATCAAACCAAGATCTTTGTGTTAAATTTTCCATAAAGTGGACAGACAAAGACCAAGATGTTATTGACGTTGAATCGATAAGATGAAATTTCTAAAATTGTTAGTCATCACGATAAAATGGCAGACTTAAAAAAAAATGACACTGGGGGTTTTCAATCTGATTATTGGTTTGAGACGTATCACTGCCTGAAGTTTGTATTAACTTAAAAAAGCGCCCAATCAAAATCAAAACCAAAATCAAAATCAAAATCAAAATCAAAATCAAAATCAAAATCAAAATCAAAGTCAAAATCAAAATTAAAATCAAAATCAAAATCAACATCAAAATCAAAATCAAAATCAAAATCAAAATCAAAATCAAAATCAAAATCAAAATCAAAATCAAAATCAAAAGCAAAATCAAAATCAAAATCAAAATCAAAATCAAAATCAAATTCAAAATCAAAATCAAAATCAAAATCAAAATCAAAATCAAAATCAAAATCAAAATCAAAATCAAAATCAAAATGAAAAGCAAAATCAAAATCAAAATCAAAATCAAAATCCAAATCAAAATCAAAATCAAAATCGAAATCGAAATCGAAATCAAAATCAAAATCAAAATCAAAATCAAAATAAAAATCAAAATCAAAGTCAAAATCAAATTCAAATTCAAAATCAAAATCAAAATCAAAATCAAAATCAAAATCAAAATAAAAATCAAAATCAAAATCAAAATCAAAACCAAAATCAAAATCAAAATCAAAATCAAAATCAAATTCAGAATCAAAATCAAAATCAAAATCAAAATCAAAATCATAATCAAAATCAAAAAAAAATCAAAATCAAATTCAGAATCAAAATCAAATCAAAATTAAAATCAAATTCAGAATCAAAATAAAAATCAAAATCAAAATCAAAAAAAATCATAATCAAAATCAATAAAATCAAAATCAAAACTAAAATCAAATTCAGAATCAAAATCAAAATCAAATCAAAATCAAAATCAAAATCAAAATCAAAAAAATCAAAATCAAAATCAAAATCAAAATCAAAATCCAAATCAAAATCAAAATCAAAATCAAAATCAAAATCAAAATCAAAATCAAAATCAAAATCAAAATCAAAATCAAAATCGAAACCAAAATCAAAATCAAAATTAAAATCAAAATCAAAATCAAAATAAAAATCAACATCAAAATCAAAAGCAAAATCAAAATCAAAATCAAAATCAAAATCAAAATCAAAATCAATATAAATATCAAAATCAAAATCAGAAAGTCGACATTTTTTAATGCTTACTTTCTGATTCTAAAAGATTTATTTTAAAAGATCTATTTTAAATTATACGCGAAAATAACTAAGATCGATTGCAACTTGATTTTCAAACGGTTATTAAAGACTCTTCCAGTGGGCATCATAAGTGCTTCGCTCTATTTAGCTTTAACCCTCAATTAAAGCATGGACCATTTTAGGTACTTAAGTGTGGGTCGACTTTAGTTATTTTCATTAAGCTTATCTTATAACAATTTAAAGTTGTTGTTGTTGTTGTTGTTGTTGTTGTTGTTGTTGTTTTTGTTGTTGTTACTTCCAAATTAAGCCGCTATCTTACACAGTTATTAAAAATAAGCCCATTAAAAAGTACAAATTGGCGTTTGGGGTCGCTTTACTCACTTCAATAATTTTAAGAAAAATAAGCCAACGTTTTTGGATATAAACCTTGAATGTTGTTAGACTCATAATTAAGTTGGCCTCATCTCACTTACATTTGGCGGCACACTTGCAATGAATTAATTAAATAATTATACTCAATTGTTTAAAACGAGCTATTAAAATATTTACTTGTGAGGCGCAAGAAAATGATTTTTTTTTTATTTTTGTAATGATTCCAAATGCAAGATCCATAAATTCCGCGCAATCTTAGCAGCTGCTAGTTATGTCACAACGTATGACCCAATCTTTAATGGGTTTGTGTATGTCTCCAAGTTATTGCATTCAAGTTGTAATGACTAAGTACATGACCCGAAAGTACTCAGAAATAATTTTGTTGTTAATGTTTTTTTAATTTTTTGTTGTTTTTTTTTGTGTTTTATACGAGGCGCACACACTTCTCTTGAACCATTTAGGAAACAACCCCAGAAACACTCAGTCAGTCAGGCGTTCAATTAACAATCTTGATTGACGTTCATTGTGATAAAATCTAAAAAAAAGGCAATCCAAACAAAAATAGTTACTCATAAAATAATAAAATTTTCAAAAACATTGCGACGAACGTTGATGCAGGAAGTCATTCTCATAAATTCAAAACTCTTAGGGAAAGCGTCGCATTCCGCAGTGAGATTAAAGATTTTGATTTGAGAAAGGAAAGATTTCAATAAAAAATTGTTCCAATATCAGCGTATGACTAGGGTTATTTAAACTATCATGTGGGTAGTATTTTACTACTTTATAGCTACAGTGTTCGTTAATGAGTTATTAATTATCTGAAGATGCTTTTTATTATTTTGCTACGAAGCGATTTGATGAAAAGATCAAAACTATTCCAATTTTTCTTTTTTTTTCATAGTAAAATTACGTCTTTTCACGAGTTGGCTGTGTCATAGACACACCCGGGTGTTTAAACGTTATCTTTGTCCTAATTCTTATCTCTATCCTTTTCTTGTTTCCAAACTTATGCTCATACCTACCCTCATTTTTATATTTATTCTTATACTTGTACTACTCCTTTTCCAAATTATAGTTTTAATCCATGTCTATATTCTTGACCTTATCCGTTTTCGTATCCCTTTCTTATTCCATATCCCAGTCTTCGTCTCAATTTTTGTCCTTAGCCTTGTACAAAGTGCGTCCATATCTCTATTTTATTCCTTTCCCCCCCATTTCTTCAAATCTATGTTTAAATCTTTCTCCAAATCTTTTTTTCTACTCATAATCTGATTCCTGGCCATAATCTTTGTCTTTATCTTTGTCCTCATCCCTTTTTTACTTTTGTCCTACTTCTTGTCCTAATAAAAAAAAATAAAAATAATCTTGTCCTAATACTTTTCGTAATTTTATTCCTATTTTTTCAATTTTTTCATTTTTGTTATATGGACCTCTTTTAAATTTCATCTTTTTTGTTTTATTTATATTTTGTTTTTATTTGTGTTTTTTCTTTTCTCATTTTTATTTTTGTTTCTTTTGACGTGCCGAAGTTACGTTTTACCGCGCAGGTTTCCAAAAAAGTTGAAAAATGCTTTTTTTCAAAATTCATCAGCGTTGCATTGAATTGTTTCGCGCTGAGTATAAAAGCTATGACTAAAATTGTACGACCGTAAAGCCTAATTCTTTGACTTCATTACAAAAACAAAACAAAAATTTAAAACGTCATCGGGACGTGGTGGGAGCTGCTTAAGCAACGCAACTGAAAATATGTTACATGGAATTATTACTCGCTGAGTATTAGTTTAGGAATAAAAATATGATACACCAATAAAGACCTATTCTAAGCCCTCACAACAAAATTAGAGAAAAAATTTCTGTTGTCATGAGGACACAGAGAGAGCCGCTCAAAGATCAACAATGCAACATTCATGCAGCAGCGTTGCATTGAATTTTTACTCGGTGAGTATATAAACAACGATAAATGTTTGAAAAGGAAAATGAAGGATTTGTATTTGGCCTTACGACAAAAATAAAAAAAAAATTCCAACTTCACCAGATCGTGAATATAGCAAAATATGTAACAGAAATGTAATATCGTTGCATAGAATTTTTACTCACTCGGGAGACGTGCTGCGGTAAATTTTGTTTTACGACAGCATAGATGAGTTATTACGCCTCACAACTAAATTACAAAAAAAATTCTTGTCATCATGATTTCAGGGTGGCAGCCACATAATTTAGTAAAAGTGCTACAACCATTAAAAAGCGTTGCATGGAATTTTAATTCCGTGACTACTGTCATAAGGGTGAATTTTAAGAAACGAAAATGAAGATGAGGACTTCGGGCACATGATAAAAATAACAAAAAAATTGACGGCATCATGAGGTGCCTCAGGGAACCGTCTAATATGACGCATATGCATCATTTTAGCTGGATTAATTGCATGCACTTAAGGACAAGCTAATGTACGAAGGAAAAGCACAATCAATGGTAAAGCAAATAAAAAAAAAGCAAAAGCAACACCAACACCAACACCAACATCAACACTTACACCAACACCAACACCAACACCAACACCAACACCAACACCAACACCAACACGAACACCAACACCAACACCAACACCAACACCAACACCAACACCAACACCAACATCAACATCAACATCAACATCAACATCAACATCAACATCAACATCAACATCAACATCAACATCAACATCAACATCAACATCAACATCAACATCAACATCAACATTAACATCAACATCAACATCAACATCAACATCAACATCAACATCAACATCAACATCAACATCAACATCAACATCAACATCAACATCAACATCAAAATCAACATCAACATCAACATCAACATCAACTCAACATCGACATCAACAACAACAACAACAACAACAACAACAACCACAAGAAACACCGTCACGTCAAAACCTACGGGTATGTCCACGACACAGCCAACTCTTTTTTTTTATCTCACTTTTGCTTTTACTTTTTATTTTTGTCATAAGGTCGATGAATTAATTACTGCAGTGAGTATCAATTCCATGCAACGCCGATGCATTTTGGAAAAATGGGTTTTGGGAAAGGTAAAACGTAACGTAGGTCTAATGGGTTGAAACGTCAAAAACAAGATAATTTAGGAGCACAACTAGTGTGAGATTTTAAAATTCCGAAGAAAGCTGAAGTCTTATAGAGTCTTCGAGAGCTATAATTCGAAGTCAAATCATCCATGAGCCTCCATACCATGAACCTCCAGTTTACCGATCGAATAAAAAATGTAATTTTGACAGACCAAAAATCATCAAATTTTTGAGCGAAATTTGAAACTTTTTTAAAAAACTCCGCCATTTTCGTGATACGGACAATACCTTCCAGTTCAATAAACTTGTGGGTTTTTGAGTTAATATGATGATTACGTTTTCATATCCATTGTCAAAACAATAGTATATCAAAATTTTAGTAAACATTTTATAGCTAATTAAAAACTGACATTTTTATTTTCTTACTCAAAAATATATTTCTTCCATCATGTTGACTTTATTTCAAAACCGCGACTAATTGGATTTTTTGGGTGCTGTCAATTTTTTTTACCCTTAATCATAGAATTCTAACGAAATGCGCTCATTATTTTTGCTTTGCCCACTCCTGAAAGATGATTCATCAAAGATGATTCATCATATCTATTAACGAGACATAAATTAATAGACCAAATATTGTTTTTCATCATGATATACTGTGTAATAAAACAAAGAACACAAATAAAAAACAAATCTTATCACAACTAATTAATAGTTCATTTCAAAATCAAGGCGTTACGCAAGACAACCCAAAAAGCAATTCTGACATATCTCAAGACAACCGGCTTGTAATGCTTGCCCAACTCTTGGATATACTTCGTTGGAGTAGACAATTTTTTTTTTTTTATTATCATTATTTTGTAATAAATTGTTAATTAATCATCGAGAAAAATGTTATCAATAAGCATTTAAAGCGAAACGTGATGTTGACCTATTTGTTGTAAAGTTACAATTTCAAAAAATTAATAGATAGTGGTCTTAAATGAAGCTTAAAAAGTATTTTAAATGACTTATTATTAACTATTTTACAATAAAATACTTTATTATACGAGTAATAAGATAAGGTATTGTTGTTCGAAATGTGGGCTGATTAGAGGAATCCTGACTGTTTTACGATTGTTTTGAAAAAAAAGATAGTTACGAGTTAAACCCCAGAAAAGCTTTTATATAGGCGGAACTTTTCAATTTTTGACGTGATACCTACCTACCTTACTATCTTACTTCACAGGTTTCCAAAAAAGTTGAGAAGACATTTTTTTAAAATGCATTGGCGTTGCATCGAAATATATATGTAGGTGCTAAGAAAAAAGTTATGGTACGACAGTAAAGGTTGTTGAATTGACCTTATGACAAATACATATGTGGCGGCCGTGACCGAGTGCATTAAAAAGTGCGTGAACCAGTCGATGCCAATTTGGGACCAGATTCGAACCACAGCTGGTACAAAATTGTTTCTAAGAAATTAAAATTAATTTTTCTGATTGGCACAAGCCTCTCTGCAGACTATGGCAAACCTCAGAGAATAAATAATGCCACATAAAGCTTCTAGAGAATATGTAAATAAGCCGTTCGGAGTCGCCAGGTCTAGTCTCAAAATCAAAATCAAAATCTAAATCAAAATCAAAATCAAAATCAAAATCAAAATCAAAATCAAAATCAAAATCAAAATCAAAATCAAAATCAAAATCAAAATCAAAATCAAAATCAAAATCAAAATCAAAATCAAAATCAAAATCAAAATCAAAATCAAAATCAAAATCAAAATCAAAATCAAAATCAAAATCAAAATCAAAATCAAAAACAAAATCAAAATTAAAATCAAAATCAAAATCAAAATCAAAATCGAAATCGAAATCGAAATCAAAATCAAAATCAAAATCAAAAGTAAAATCAAAATCAGCAACAAAAGCAAAATCAAAATCAAAATCAAAATCAAAATCAAAATCAAAATCAAAATCAAAATCACAATCAAAATCAAAATCAAAATCAAAATCAAAATCAAAATCAATATCAAAATCAAAATCAAAATCAAAATCAAAATCAAAATCAAAATCAAAATCAAAATCAAAAACAAAATCAAAATCAAAATCAAAATCAAAATTAAAATCAAAATCAAAATCGAAATTGAAATCGAAATCAAAATCAAAATCAAAATCAAAATCAAAATCAAAATCAAAAGTAAAATCAAAATCAGCAACAAAAGCAAAAGCAGTAACAAAAGTAAGATAAAAGGAAAAACAAAATTAACATGAAAATGAAAAGCAAAAAGAAACCTTGTCACGTGACGGAGCTATTGACCTCCGGCTGTGTTACTCCAAGATAAATAATGGAAGATATTCCTTTCTGTGATATCGAAGTTTTCTCCTTGAGAAATGAGTGAAATTATGTTAAAAGGAGTTTAATTTTCCAGATACTTTCAAATTTGGTCTGGTTTTGAGATCAAGAAATTCCAACATTTCATAGCTTCCAATTTGTGAATATAAGTGGGATTGATTTTGAAATTTTTGATTTAAAAGTTTTCCCTACATTGCTCTAAGATTATCTTAGCCTTACCAGCCATAGTAAAATCTGCGACTAAAAGACTCAAAATTTAAAGCTATTCGAGGTTGCCTTAATCAAAATTTGAGAATTAATCTGTTACTAACAAAATGTTTTCAACTCATGACCGGAACGGAAGACAACAAAAGATTTTCAAGATTGCTTAATACTAGAAAGATTCGTGATTCGAATACTACATTAATATACAGTAGACAACAAAGTAGAACAAATAATGTCCAAAAAATTACATTATTAAATTTTTTGTTTTTCTTAATTCGTTGGATACCAAAAATTTATACAAAAGTCATTAGATTTTGTGCTCATGACCAAGCCATTGAACGACCTTCAAGTTTTATTTTCACGTGCACAACATAAAAACACAATAATTAGAATAAATTTTCGTCAGAAGGCAATAAATAAAAAAAAAACAAGAAAACATTCTACGCATGCGCAAAACTTGAGCGAAAATCAGCTTCTTCTGAAATACTCGGCTATTATTTTAAAAAATTAACACATTTTTATATCAAACAACAATAACGAACAAATTTACAACAATTTTGATGAGGGTTTCATTTAAATGATTTAATGCCAAATTGAAAATGTTCAAATGCTTAGTTACTTAGAAGCAGCTGCGGCACCCACGACAAGGAGGAGTGGAGCAAAAAGCAAGTCAATCAGGCAGCCAGCTGCTTTGCAGCAGCAGCTCCATTCATTAAAAACATTAAAAAAAAAATACAATAACCAGCTTTATTGGAATTTAAAATTTGCAAACTTGGTTGCGGCTGCGCATTAGTGGGTTTTTTCTTACACATTGACTTCTATTGTTTTCTAACAACTACAGCAAAACTTCAGGTAGCTTAGAATAAATTAATTACGCGAAAAAAAAAACAAAATAACAACAACAAAATCAAGTATATTTAATAAATTTGGCACTGCGCAGAAGCAGCGACGCACGGCTGGCAAAAACTTCATAGCTTACGCGAAAAAAAAAGCTACAGAAGAAAAGAGGTACCCAGTTTGAAACGCTTAACGATCAAGATAATTCAAATAAAATTTGACAGATAGCTAGAAAGACAGTCAATATTATATAGGGTTCCAGCACTTAACATTTGCACAAGGTTAAAAAAAATTGCCGACGGACGTGAACAAAAAAAAAAAAAAAAATTAACATCAATTTAAATTCTAGACCTGTTATTATTGTGCATTCCCGAACCAAATAAGATCGCATTAAATATTCATCTAGATAGTAATACGCAGTTCCATTGTTGATCAAAAAGGCTTTCAATATTTTTTTCTCTTTGTATGCTAATTAATTTCAAGTTCATTTATCTATAGGTGACTCGATATGTTTGACAGCTTCGTTGAGGGCATGAGTTGCATCCAAAGCATTGCATACTCCCAACAATAAATGCTGCTCTAAACATTCAAATTAATGAATGAGCTTGAGTTGAAAGAATGCTGCGTCAAGCCCAGTTATGCCCACTTAGGTTGATGCAATTAGAGGCTGGTACAAATAGTTGTCATTTATTTATCTAAATGCATTATTGTTTTGGGTTGGTTACAAATGCAAACATTGAAGCCTCTTCAAAATTGCTAACAAGTGCGTCATAACTGGGACTGTATAGCAGCGACCATGCTACTCGCCGCAGTAAGTACATAAATTGCGAGATTTCGTATAATCATGAAAATTGTTAGGAGATCAAACTCCCAAATTTTCTCCTAGACAAAACCAAACTTTTTTAATCTTGCAGGCATAATAATAAGTGGCAATGCAAACAAAACTTCAACTTCCCATCCAATTCCCATTTGAATGGTGAAAGTAAAATGGTGTGAAAAAGTGAATTCGATCATAACTTCGAAATAGCCTGTCAGTACCATTTTATTATAGGTCTGTTCCCGTACTTTGTGGACTAAAAATGGTAAAACTATCAAAAGCCTGAGAGTAAGGCAAAATCTCTCAAAAATAGAGAAAAACACAAAATAGTACGGGAACGCTTTTCCGACTAAAATTGTGTAAGCCGCCATATAAAATCGTTTGTTAACATGCTAAAGGTTTTTAAAATTTAATATTTAATATTTAGTTTTTACACAATTTACCATTTCTGATCTACATTCCAATAGTTTTTATTTATTTCAAAGAACTTTTGATGTTCTGCAATTTCTTTGCTTTATAATTTTTGAAATAAGAAATTTACTGGACTAAAACTTGCAACTTTTGAAATTTTCACTTTCTCGATTGCACTCTCTTTTACCATTTTTTGAGTAAAGCAACGCTTCTCGGAGTTAAACCTGCAAAACTGTTAAATTGAACTAGAACTTTAGAGTAAGGGCAACGGACCTTAAATTAGTTCAAAAGACTTACCTTCTTCCAAATTTTCATTGTGTGCGAATTCGAACCAAATCTCAATTTCCCTCAAAACAAAACTCTCTCATTTGAATCTATCAGGAAAAATGCTGAAAACTGGAAATTCGAAAAACAGTCGTTCAGCATTGTTTGATGTATGCTCAAAAGAATTACCTTCTTCCAATTTTCATAATGTGGGAATCCGGATAAAACTTAAATTTCCCATTAAAATTAAACTCTTCCATATTTCCATAAAATTAAACTCTTCCACTCCAAACTTTCCTCTCCCAGAAAAAATGGTGTGAAAATGGAAAGTCAAGCATAACTTTTTAACAGCTTGATAATGTAAATTCAATAGAATTTCTATCTTCCCAATTTTCATAATGCCCACTTTTCCCGAAAATATATGTTGAAAAACTACTGGAAAAAATTCTTATTTTTCCCGGGAAATCAAATTTTTGATGAATGAGCTGATTGATAAGATTGGATATCGTAATAGGGAGAGTGACAACAAGGTAAAATCCTCCCCCAGTTATTCAGTTTGAGTCCATTGGACCATGACCCGATAGGAAAAGTAGATTAGAGAATACAAAATTAAAAAGAATAGAGTATATTATTTTCCGTCAAACTTCTTCATTACCGTACTGTCTACGTCCTCTTCTTGGGATCCTTCAGAGAACACTTTATCATTTTACAAGAACGAATGATTGTCCACTTCCCTTTATGGGAATTACTCACAAAGAAAAATATCCAACGCATAAAATAAAATACCTTCTAATCAAAAGACACCCAAAATTCTTCAATAAAACGAAAACGGTTCGATTTCGATTTTATTTCCTTCAAAATAATCTCCGTTGCAAGCATTACACATAAGGGCGGGTCAAATTTTTTATCGATCAAGCGTATAGCAGAAACGTAATATATGATGAATTCTGAGAAAACTTCCCCAAGAAACCATAGGTCTAAAATCAATCCCAATATCGCGCATATTGAGGTCAAAATTTGTGTATGGATTTCATAGTTTTATATAAAAATGTTGTAGAATAGTCCAAAAATGGCAGCGTATATCATTAATTTTGGGCTTGTTGAACAGGAAATTTTGCCAGCTCTCCGAATCTGAAGTTATTTGAAAAATATTTCGGCTTTTAAACCAAATTTTGCCAGCCAGATATTTAAAAATTGCCAAAAATGTAAAAATCATCGTAGAAAAGTTTTAATAATTTTTAATTTTACATTTGAATTCTTAATTTTTACTATATTATTACATTCTTCATATTTTAGTATTTAAAAAGTAAACAAAACTGGAAGTAATAACCTCAGCTATACGAGTTCTTTCATACAAAAAATTTATCTCTTGACGATTTGGTTGGAATTTGTTGCTATGGAGAAGTAAGCAATACTGGTACCGTAACCGTAAAAGCCATCGATTAAACAGAAAATCTCAGGCAACTGCCCCCCTTCTCCCCATGGAGTCACCCTTATCGACTAGCCAAAGCTGTGTCTGAAGGTTTCTGTCCCGCAGATTTAGCCAGCATGAAACCCGGGCAAATAGTTCATTCTCGTTGGCTGACCAAAGCTAGTAGACTATTGCGACTATACGTAACTACAAATTTGCCATAAACCAACTTAAAATCTCGAGCAAACTATATTATGAAAGTTTATGTACCAATGTACTTTAATGTAAAGTATTATAATTCTTTTGTCTACGGCAGAGCACTGTTAGCAAAATTTATACGGTCATCGCAATATTTGCCACCAAACCTTAGGGATATTGTAAACGCTGCAGTTCACAATAATACCTATTTCGGTCATCAAGATAATGTTTTATTGGCAATGCTCTTTGATAATAGAAAACCGGTTCGCGAAAGAGCAATCAAGAATAGCAATTTTGTATTATCGAGATAAGCTTTATGATCCAACAGTATTAAGGACTTTTAAAAAGCATAGCATTAATTTTGATTGCTCAGACTATGTTGATTTGATAAACATAGATTATGACAGCATTTATCCGAACCTCCATTCACCGCAAACATTCCATACGAGCACATGCTAAGTTATCTAGAGTTTGAAGATCCGCCGCTGGCAGACCCACAAATTCCATCGCATATTCAGGGAACTGAGCGATTTGTTCAGTTACTTTCAAGTGTTTCGTGACGCGTAATTGAAAAAAAGCGAGACGTTGTTATGGCAGTAGCTGCAAAAAGTCGCCCTAAAATACCCCGCCTTGAGAGCAAACAAGACTTATAAGTCTAAAATTACACTTTTTGCACTGATTCAATAAAAGATTTTTTGTAAATTTAAATGGTTTTATTTTTGACAATACTAAAATATTAGATTGGCAATATTTCGTTTAAAAGAAAAAATATTTTTAAAATTAATTCAGATTCGGAGAGCTGGCAAAATTTCCTTTTCAACAAGTCCAAAATCAATGATATACGCTGCCATTTTTGGACTATTCCTCAGAATTTCTATTTAAACTATACAATTCATATACAAGTTTTTACCTCGATATGCGCGATATTGGAATTGATTTTAGACCTATGGTTTCTTTGGGAAATTTTCTAAGAATTTATCATAGATTACATTTCTGCTTACGCATTTTTGATTTTTTTCTCATCCGAACAAATTAACCCGCCCTATTACACATATTCCAAAGCTTCCACCAATCTTGAAAACACTTTTCATAGGCTGTTTTGGAATCGCTTTCAGCTCCTTCTTCGTATTCTTCTTTATCGCCTCAATCATCTCAAAACGCTTTCCGCAAAGTTGTAATTTGACTCTTGAGAATAGGAAAATAGAATAGGATTTAACTCCCCTCTTCTGGATTCTCTTTGTGTTCACCACATTCTGTGTACGCCATCCCCTTTTAAAAACTGGATAATGTTGGATTGTTGTCTTGCTTGTAAGTATTTTAATAGGAATCATTCCTTGGAGAACACACACCACATCATCAGATTTTGTTGAGGTGGTTCCATGTGTTAAAGCTTTCTGTAGGTTTTGCAAGCCAAATTGTAAAGTCAAGCTTAGCACTTTTCAAGGAGAAATTACCTTGTGGCTCTGATATTTGTAGCATTCTGAATAGTGCCTTCTAACATGCATATTCCAAGGGATGGCGATAAGTTCAGAATATTAATTCTTATAGCCGAACGGTTAAGTTTAATAAGATTTCATGGTATCCAAGCTGAATTTTAGACATCTTCTTACTTAACGACTCTTTTTAAGAACCGCTTTCCTCTTTGTTCCAACGATCTGTTTGGCTGTTGGTTTCGTTTGCTAGCATTTGTAACTCGTAACTCATATGAACGTTTCCTGATCACGAAGATTATGATATCGTTGAGAAATCAATCGAACTCCGCTTTTTCGGAAATTTTGAGCTTTAGCATGATTTTGTACATGATCATTTCGCCCTGATCATAAGCTGTTATGAAGTACTCCTTGTTTACCTCTTTAATTTCACAAGCGAGGGCTTTTTCTCTTTTCTTGTAAAGGGTGTTTTTTTTAGGGGTTTGTTTTTCGAATAGAGATAAAACTGGCATTTTGTGGTCAAATCTGGCAACTCTAATGTCATTTATGTTCAGTTTGGTTTGCCATTTCATCATGAACAGGTTGACAAAAGAACAACGCTTGCAAATCGTGCAAATTTATTTCGAAAATAATGGTTCAGTTCGCGAAGTTTACCGCAAGCTCCGTCCATTTTATGGTCGACATAATCGTCCATCAGAGCAATTAATTCGGTTAACCATGGGTCGTTTTCGCACTACGTTTACTCTATGTGATAATACGCATCCGCAGAGACGTCGAACAGTGCGCACCGAAGAAACAATTACCGCTGTAGAGCAAAATGTTGAAGAGGACCCGAATGAATCGATTCGCCACCGTGCACAGCAATTGGAGCTTTGTCCATCAACTTTATGGAAGATTTTGCGCAAAGATCTTGGCTTGCGACCTTACAAGATCCAGCTTGTGCAAGAATTAAAGCCGCGAGACCATGCAATGCGTCGTGATTTTGGTGTATGGGCCGAAAATGAGATTGATCTCGATGCTGATTTTCATCGCAAAATTTTATTCAGTGATGAGGCTCATTTTTGGTTGAATGGCTACGTCAACAAGCAAAATTGCCGCATTTGGAGTGAAGAGAATCCACATGAGATCCTTGAGACGCCATTACATCCACAAAAACTGACTGTTTGGTGTGCTCTATGGGCTGGTGGAGTCATTGGGCCATACTTCTTCCGAAATAATGCTGGAGAGTCAGTTACCATTAATGGAGACCGGTATAGAGCCATGATAACCGACTATTTTGTTCCCGAATTGGATGGCATGAATGTGGATGAGTTGTGGTTCCAACAAGACGGCGCTACATGCCACACAGCGAACGTCACAATCGATTTATTGAAGGAAACATTCGATGAGCGCATAATTTCGCGGAATGGACCTGTCAATTGGCCACCAAGATCGTGTGATTTGACACCATTGGATTATTTTCTTTGGGGATATGTGAAGTCGCTCATCTACGCCAACAAACCAGAAACGTTAGGGGACTTGGAGGCCAACATTCGTGGCGTTATTGCCGACATACGGCCCCATATGCTCGAAAAAGTGGTTGAAAATTGGACCTGTAGAATTGGCTTTATTCGAGCCAGCCGCGGCGGCCACATGCCCGAAATCATATTTAAACATTAATGGCATAAAATTATCCTTCCAATAAATCCAAATTGATGGACATTAAAACGATTTTCTTGTGTTTTATTTCAATTCGAAGTTCTATACCTCTAAAAAAAACACCCTATAATACCTGCTATATCTGTACTTCGTCTCTCCTCTTCACCAGAGCCTTAATAAGTGGAAATGTCGACAAGCGACTTTCACAAGACTGGGTACAAATAATTCTTTCAAAGTTGAAGAGCCAGCGGATATTTCAACAAACTTTTTTACCACCATAGTGCGTCCTTCACCTAAATCAACGGTCAAGATGGTAGAGTGAGAGTAAGCATTTTTATTTAAGTAAAAGATCAAAAGTATGAAATGAAAATTAATGTGGAAAATAATGATTTAAGTACGGCGGCATCTTATGCTTTCGTGTTGAAAGGCGGCGACTGACTGACTCGTTCTCCACCACAGTCGCATCAATGTCCACATCTCTCTCCATGTCCTCGGTTGCACAGTTCGTAGTTGACACAACTGATAACTTCAGAAAAATGTTATCCCAGGCAACAGTGAACAGATTTAGAGTTTAAAGGCACCGTTACACTATTCTAGAAATGCTTTGAAATTTTAACTTTACCCAGGTTTTTCAGAGTCAAGTCCAACCAGTTCGAATGGGATTAATCTGTAAACTAAGAGTGTGAGTATTTTAATTGGTTGTAATACTTTTTATTTAATATAAATTCTTAAAAACTATATTTAACCTACACAAAATAATGACAAATATTTAAATTCACTTAAAGATAAATAACCAATTGCACAAAATATTTAGTTGTTTTAAGTCAACCGAGAAAATACAACAAAAACTACGCTTATGTTATAAAATAATAAGTAAAATAATAAGTAAAATTTTATGTATATTTTTAGTAATATATACATGAAATAAAATATAAAAATGTTATTTATGCGCACATTTAAAAGAATAAATGAATTGAATATTCAAGTCAATATTTTATATTTATTGCACTTAGGAGTTAATGGAATTTACTAACCGATTCGATTGTATAGTAGTATATTGTAATAATAGTAAGAACAGTATATTTTATATAAATGCTTAGATAAACTTTAGAACTAGAACAAAACGCATAAGCGTTCATGCATGTATTAAATTTGTAAGATGAAAAAGAGTAATCATTCAAAATGTGCATAAAGTCAGCCTTCATCATTTTGATTTGTAATCAAAGAAATTTTATGAGATGCTTCCTTTTTTAAAGTGAACTAAAGTGAAGTGAAGTGAAGCTCCGACATTAGTTTTTCTCTGAACTTATTAAATTATGCTGTGTCGTGCTCGGATTGAGCCACAATTTTCCATGGAGATGCGATAAATTCCTTCTTTTACTTATTTTGAGAGCGAAACTTAATTTTTTTTTTTTTTTTAAAGTGTTTTCATTTTATAAAACGAAAATGACGAAGCTAGCTTTATGCACGATCATTACAAGCAATTTAATAAGAACTGCATTAATGCACAATAAAATTCATTTTTAAATTGTCTTTATACTAATTTTAAACATTCCTATCTTATTGAGCAATTCATTATATATATATTTTTTTAATTCTGCAGGTTATTATTTAAACTTTTATAAAAGGAACTTATTACTACTTAGTTACTACTAAGCTTACTACTTAGCTTAGTAGTTAACTTATCTGCGTACAAAAAAAAAAACAAAAAATATATGCTTAAGAAGTTAGCTCCGCCAAATGTTATTTATATTGAAAAAAAAATTGTGTGCTGTTTATTATTATAATTATGTGCCTGATAAATGCTGACATGTGACGTATAGAAAACAAAATTTTTCTAACGGAATGAAAAGAAAAATTATTATCTCTAAAGTGAAGTGATATTTTTTTTTCAGCATAATTTGTGAAAAATTATTGGCAGATTAAACCTCAACATTATAATAATATGTCCTTAAAATCATAACATAAGAATAAATTTTTCAATAATGCAGATCACAGCACAATTCGAGCACATTACAGCATATACGCACTCCTTCTTCAAAACAGACACAACTCAAAATTTTCGGTAGAAGCAAAAAACCAGTTTGTTCTTCAACGGAATCCATACAAAACAAGGAGACAAACCCATTTTTTTTTTTAATTAAAAAGTAAAAAAATTATTGCAAAATTTGTTGATGGAGGTGATCACTACGAATAGTTTAAAATTAAAAAATAAAATTTTGTAAATTTTGAGTTGTGCCTGTTTTGAAGATGGAGTGCAATATGTTTTTTAATTATAGTTGTATAGTAAATACATCGGAGCTAACATTGTACACATATCATGCGTTAAAAATTCTTAGCCGTTCATAAAGTGATTTGTTTTAAAAACTCTTAACTTCATATCATTATCATATCAGCGTCTTGATAGCTGTTTTTAGCAACTCTGCAAAATTCATGGTAAGAACTCGATCGTTTCACGCATACGCTCAAATAATGAAGTATTCCGTGAACCATGCACAGTGTCCAAAGTTTCTAGTTTGTCTACGCTTTCATTAGCTAAGCTGCGCCGTGCAGGATGCTGTTGTAAATTTTGTCTAAAAGCTGTTGCTTGTTGTTTGTTTTGCTTCACCATAAAGAATGGTTTTGGTGCGGATTGTGCATTGGTTCTATTTGCGGTTTCCGTTGGTCTTTTGTTGCTTGCATGAGTCGAAGTTTGTGATGTTCCTGTCTCATTGTTGGCAACATCATTTGGATTGGCCGCGAACTTAGCTGGACGCAATTTCTCTGGTATCATGTCTGACTTCAGCTGTACCTCTGTAGTATTTACTACCTCACAATCGATTTGCATGAGCACAATATCACCATTAATGGATGGATCACCTGCCGGCAACATAAGAGCCATTTTTGGGCGTGAACTTTTATTGTAGGCCGAGGCGGGCAGCAGTATATGTTCCATATTAAATGAGAGCACATAAAAGGTGTCTGCCTGCCGTTTGATACCTTTAAAAAGACGCAAATATTCATCGCTTATTTTCGGTTTGAAGAGGTCCAGAGAGTTTTTGACATTTCCGGCTGATGGTTCCTCGAATTTTTGCTGCTTGCTGGCATCGTCATGTAATTCGGCGCGTTGAAAATAGTGCTGCTTACGCTTCTGTGGACGGCTTTCTGCTGCTGATGGTGCCAAGCCTGGTGGACGCTGCAATGGCAAATCGTACGTTTTCAATTCGAAGTAGTCCGGCTTGAGTTTGAAACCAACATGTAGATTTTCATCGAGTTTAGCATGCGTATTGCTCAAGTTAAGATAATCGTTGCCACCGATCCATTTGTGTAGATTACGAGCCAAGCGCTGATTCTCTGTTTGATTCGAACTCATCGGACACTTGCTGCTGCTGCTGCTACTCCCGCTGCTAGATGATGACAATCCATCAATTTTAAGCTGCTCAGCAGCTGTCTTCGCTTCCGTGCGATTAGGCCGTAGGAAATGCAAAGGTGGAACTTGCAATTCGGTGTCGCGCTTATTGCGATTCAATTTGGCATCATTGAATTCTGTTTCGCTCTCAACCCAGAGCAAACCACGTCGACCAGCGGCGTTGACAGAAGCAGCACTAGCAACAGTTTCTTCAGCAGCCGATTCCAAGGCTGCATTCTCAATAGCACTGCGCGTTAAATACGACTGAAAACCGCCAACATTAAGTATGACCATAAAGGCCATGGCAAAAAGCACTGCAACATTCTTTTTAATGCTTGCTGAGAGGATGCGCTGTTTAATGCTTTTATTATTCGGCGGTGGCGGCTTAGGAGCAATTCGTACATGCTGATTCTCCTCGGTGCGGTAAGTGAGTCCATCCTGCGTCGAATTGACGCTCAATGAATTTAAAATAAAATCGCTGATGTTACTATGCTTACATTTGCAGTGCTGAGCGAATGCGACCAACTGCGAGCGGAGTGAGCTGTTTTCCTGGAAAAGAGAGAATAAATGTAATACTTTTAAAATATTTGAAAAATTTAAGCCCTGGTTTTCATTTTGTCATTTTCACTAGTCCATTTCACTAGTCAGATGTTGTCAGTCTCAAAAAAATTGTCAATTTTTCTCATTTGACAATGACAAACGTCTTACTATTGCTCTCAAGAGTATTTATTACGTACTCTATTTCAAGCAATATATTTTCCTTCAGCCTCAAATACATGTATTATAAAAAAGGACTTTAGCTTACAAAAACGTTTTTATATAAAAGGAAATAACACTAATAAGAATCTATAAGAATCTCTCTTAAAGTAAGGGTAGTAGAGAGGTCAAAGTACCACTATTGGAAAGGTGTTTTTTCAACCCCTTAATTCATACCAACATGCTTCTACAGGAAATATTCAAATTGCATAATTTTTGATGAAATATGTATGGGTCTAGCCAGACACATGTGACACTTATACGATCTGTACACCACAAAATCCTTGTAGTTATTCTAGCATATGTTTTTCGTCCGGATTTTTTTATAAAACTATCGTAATTAGTCGATAGCTCAATTAAAAATATACTTGAATCAAAATTTATATTGAAAAAGTTCTGGCCAGACTCATTTGCCACATGGAGGGAATTATACGAAAACGGTATAATACGATTATACAGCCATGGACACATAAATAGCACAAATGTCAACTTATTTTTTAAACGTTTTGTTTGAACCCAATAATGCATTCATTAACTGTAGTTATAATTTTTTGAGACTCCAGTGTGACGTTGTTTAAAACTCCGAGAGAGATGTACCGTTACTTACTTTTATTTGCTCAGGCCATTTCTTTCTGTATAGGCATGTACAATCTGCTGTGGTCATATAAACAGCACACATATTAGTCGGTGAATAAAAGTTAACAAGATCGGGTGTTTGTAAAAATTTTAGAGTTGTATTCAGTTAATTTCGCCAATTCTAAATAAAATGGGTCGTGGCAAACATTGTACTCCGGAAAAAAAGGTCTTTAATTCACGAACTAAGTCGAAAAGGTAAAAAACCATCTAAATCGCGGATATTCTCAAAATTTCGTGAAAAATGGTCTATAATGCACTCAAGCTGGTTAAATCAAGTGGTTCAAATAATTTCGAGAATAAGCCGCGCAATCCTAGACCGCGTAAAACCACCGCTTCTACTGATAGACTTATGGTTCGCAAAAGTAAGGCTGATCTTTTCAAGTTAGGAAAGCAAATTATGAGGGAAATAAATGAAGAAAATAACCTTAATGTTTCAAGAAAACTAGTATCTAGGAGACTACATGAAGCTAACATTTATGGACGCATTAGCCGAAGAAAGCCGCTCTTAACAAAAAAAAGAAACACAGGTGCGTCACTGGACACACGGGAGAAGCGAAGCATTTTCGCAATTTCAAAGATTTGAGAAATCTTTTTTCGATTAAAATAATTTTTGAATTTAAAACTTTAAAATAACAAAGTTTTTCGTTTTTGTATGGGAGCACCCGTAAGGAGAGGTCGGAGGGGATAGGTCCTCAAGGGAAAAATGTTCCCTTTGCAAAAATAATGGGGGTTGATAATACATATTAACCATCTCCGGCCCTCCTGTTCAGTTGTAGGGAATAAATATACAAAAATCATTAAATTTGTTTGTAGCGTAACGACATCTAGTAGTAAGTAGAAGCAACATTTGTGTTTTTAGTACTCTTGTTTGTATAGCCAATACACAATCTATAGTGGTTATTGTGTATTGGCTAATGGTTATTGTAGGAGATGAAGGCTTGTAGCCAATACAATTCCTATAAATAGATTATTTTGATCTACTGCAACATAGCTTTAGTTAATTCTTGATATTGAATCAGCAATATTTACCAACAAAGGGCTTTGGTTCGATGGCATAAGCTTTAAACTATCAGTCGACAAGCATGAGTTCAATTCCTGCAGCGGGCAAGAAATTATTTTTAATTTAACATTTTCTGGTTCAATTGATGCAAGCAAAAAACAATATCAATTCTAAGAAAAAAGGTGTCGGAAAAAAGTGTCGTTTTTTCTGATTTCACTCTAGCAAATCGCAGAACGAGGCGTAAAAAGCTTCGCTTCAAAAAAATTTAAAGGATCGTTTAGAGTTTGCAAGAGCCCATATGAATAAAGAAGACCAATTTTGGAAGAACGTGCTCTGGACTGACGAAACTAAATTTAATAGGGTTGAACCAGATGGAAAAACTTTTGTTCGGCGCCCCAAACGCCAAGAGTTGAATTCTAAGTATACAAAAAAAAATCATTAAAGCATGGAGAAGGGAATTTAATGGCTTGGGGAGCTTTTTCCTGGCACGACGTTGGGCCAATTTTTCGTATACCAGGAATAATGGACAAAAATATGTATTTAGATATTCTTAATAACCAGATGGAACTATTTGCATTTGAAAACATGCCTATTAGGTGGACTTTTATGCACGAAAATGATCCAAAATACACGGCAAAGGTTGTAATTGATTGGCTAAAAAAGGAAAAAATAAATATTTTGAATTGGCCGGCTCAAAGCCCAGACCTCAATCCCATAGAAAATTTATGGAATGATGTGAAGGTCAGCATAAGCAACCAAAATTTTCGAAATTTAGATGAGTTATGGAGTGGAATTGAGAAGGCTTGGTACTCTATTCCGAAGGATAAGGTCAGGAAGCTTGCGGAGAGTATGGGACGAGTATGTCGGGCTGTTTTGGACAATTCGGGATACAGTACCAAGTTCTAGTAAGCATATTCGTAAGCTCATTGTAAAATAAAAATAAAATACTGTCTTTTTTTCAGAATCCAAATTGTGCTATTTATATGTCCACCTCAGCTAAGGAGCAATTTCAGATTTTTGATTAATTTTCTAATTTTTAATTCGAAATTACAAAGTTACTACTGATTTTAAGTTTTTAATGTTTAAACTCAAATACCATGAAATAAATTCTTGTTTTCCTCTATGTATTTTATTTAAATTCATGTGAAACACTCTACATGTATTTTTGTGCTATTTATATGTTCACGGCTGTATATCATATAATCCATAGGAATTTTTTGAGCACCCATGTCAAATATAATAAAATCAGAAAAAATGTCATTTAGTGTCTCAAGTATACTTTGAACTCTACTTGATTGAAACGAACAGTTATTTTGTGCCTTTTATTTTTTCGGTCAAAAATATCAGGCCATTTGTATTTTTTCAAGACCGGTTGACCGGCTAAAAAACAATGGATAGTATTATTTTCGTCTCATTATTTTCATCTCTCAAAATGTGCGCGCTGATGAGACGAAAATAATTGTATTAATAGTTTTTTAGTCGGTCAAGCGGCCTTTCAAACAATACAAATTGCCTGACATTTTTGATTGAAAAAATAAAAGGCACAAAATAACAGTTAATTTTAACTTTTATAGTTACAGTCGACAATTTAAAAGGTGTTTAATATTCGTGAAGCTGCGGCCATTATGGTCAAAGTGGTATATTTGAAAAAGTCAACCAGCAACTTTTTCCTTGTCTTTTTAGAAGAAAAATTGTAAAATAACAGTTTTTTCGGTCCCTGTAAATTTTAATTAGCTTGGATTAAAATTAGAAAATAAAGCAAAAGATTAAATTAAGTTTAATTAATGCTTTTAAGTGAATTCTTTATACACTCTATACCAACATTTTATCGTATGCCTACAAATATGCAATGATTTATATTTTTTGTGTGACAATAGCTAGAAAGGCAATGCGAAAGGCAATTGTTTAATTTTGGTATTAAACTGTTTTACATATTTCCTCTTATATAGTCATGTACACAATAGCGTTTTTGTTGATGTTGTTGTTTTTATTAATAATTCTACGCAATTTCTTGTGGCTTTAATCCTTTAACGTAGCGGATTTATTTGCCTGACTGCTCATAGAAAATTAGCATTGTATGATTTTTTTCCAACAAATTTTATTTTTATTGCTTTCGGATAGGAGAGAAATTTTGGATTATTTAAAAAATTTAAGTCCGCACAATCAATAATTTGCAATTAAATTTTAAATTGTTTATTTTTTTTTTATTTGTTTCTGCCATTTGTTTTCCAAAAAGTGCTGGTGAAGACAACAATAAACAACAACAATCTTAAATTCACTCTGTAAGTGCAGTCAATGGAAGTTCACAATATTAGTTGTTTATGTGTTTATGTTTTACACGAGAATACTTTTAAGCTACTTTTAAAATAAAGTCAAATAAAGAGCTGAGCAGAGATTAAAAACCGCCTCGTCTTTTTCAGAATATTTACCTATTGGCATGTCATACCTAATATACACTTCATTATTTTCTAGAAACTATTAAGAAAAAAAAAAGGTGTTTTCGCCGTATGTTTTTTACTTTCCGTTATAATTTTTCTCGGTTACTAAGTCAATCAACAGCAAAAAATGTTCAAGTTTTATAGGTCGCAGCTGTCACACTTAATATAACTATATCGTTACGCAAAATATTTTCAAAATTATTAACAACCAGACAAGTAACAATTCAATGCAATTTCAATGCTAACTATATAGCAGAAAGCAAACAGAGTTGTTGATATAAAAATTACAAAATAACGTCATATTACAAAAGATAAGGAATGGAGATAAGAAATAGTGAAAGCGTTAGTCAAGAAAACATTGGCCACATGGCTATTGATCTAACTCACCCCTTTAAGCGTAATGTTCTCTTTTTCCAGATCATTTATACGCGATTCCAAGGAGACGACATATTCTTTTTTCTTCTTGCGTGACAACGAAGCCGATTCTCGATTCTTTATCATGCGCTGCTGCTTCTTCATTGTTTTCTCATCCACAATGCCTTTGTAGATATTGATGTCTGGCGCTACGGATGTCATAGGCGGCCTCAGTAGTGTTGTATTGGTACAGGCAGCTTTAATTGTTGCCGCTTCAACAGCTGGATCCTGTTTAATAATTAAAGGTGTAGCCGACTTCAGCACTGACTTCGGTACAAATTGTGTTGTTGCTTTCTTTGTGTTAACGATCTGACCATTTGTTGTTTTCATGACAATTTTTGGCATTTGACCGCTGATGTTGCCGCTTATTTTGGTGCCACCCTTTCCATTGCTATTAAGCTTTTGCATTAAGGCTTTAAAATCATTGGTGGAGAGAAAAATTGTTTTTGGTTTGGAATTCGTTGGCAACGGATTATTTGTTGTTGTTGTTGGCGTTGTTGTTTTGGCTGTTGCACTAATTGCACTTGTAGTCTGCTTTGCGGGTATTGTTATTATTTTTGGGGCTAGTTTGGGTTCAATTTTAATGGGTGTTGGTACTTGAATACTGGTTACTGAGGTGATGGGCACCGTTTTAACCGGTATCAGCGTGCCTTGCAAGACGTTCAAGCTACCTGACGGCAGTTGTGTGGCTGTTTGTATTCTTGGAGCTGGAGGTGCTGAAGGTTGCACTGACAACACGGGTAATGTTATAGGTAACAATGCTGATGTTGAATTAACAGCAATAGGTGCTTGTTGCGGTAATTGTAGTGTTTGAATTTTAGTGGAAACCGCTGCTGCTGGTGAAAGAGGTGGGGTGTCTTTGCATTCAAACTCGCTGGCACACTCCATCTGTGATTCTTGCTTTAAATTGCTGATGGTGGCGACGAAATCTTGTGATGAGGCAACCGATGAAATATCGCTTTGTATGCCGCTGGTGGCACTGCCAATGGAACTATTACAGCTCCCTGTAGGCGATGGTGTCTCACGATGATTAGTCGATGCATCGAGCCCCGAATCCTCTGGCGAAGAAAGCTCCATTTTAAGATCATCATCGTTGAAAAAATTTATAAAATCATCGGGATTGAAGTTTTCGTCCTCTGCGGACGTCGACGATGATGATGTGGACGAAGTACACTGTGAATCATATGGAGAGTTGCCATACGACTCAGCAGTAGCTGCAGGCGAGGGATAAGCATTAAAATTGAATTGAGCGTCATTTAGAGGCTGTGAATTTTCAGTTTCTTTTTGAAAATTTTGTAGTGTATCTGGCGGCACTAATGTTGAGAAGTCAATTGAGGAATCCAGTTGAGTGTCAGTTGAGCGTAGAATTTCATCAAGTTCATCGAGATTATAGTCATCGGGCGCTGGTAGAAATGATGAAAACTCATCTGCAATTAGAGAACAAAGTGGTCAGATGGTAATTTTGTTTACGAAATTTTTATTGTCAGCGCTCGTAATACGTTAAGTCAAATTTTATTACATAAATTACTACTATTATGTACTAAAGAAAATTTGCTAAATAAACAAAATCAAAATATTGTATTAAAAAAAAGTTGGTAAGACATTTACATATTATTTTGACGGTGTGTTTATATATTCATTTGAATCGACAAAAAGAAGAACAATGCCGCTCCAAATTATGCAGGTCATTTTTTTTCGATTATATAAACTTTAATCTTGTTGAGCATGAAAATTTTTATATTTAAGCTTAATATTACTTTTTCAAGGTAGGCTTTGAATTGAAAGAGCAATGTTTTCCTATAGTTTTCTACTTTAATTTGGATTGTCGGATTCGAAAAATTTTACAACCAAGCTTGCTACGCATGAAGACATCACAACTTCTAAGATTCGAAGGCGATAAATCTTTTTCAGCAACTCAATAAAGAATGTTTTATAGAATATTTGCGTACGGATGACCATTCAATAGGCTATGATCTAGGAATGCTTTGAATTTTATAAGCAATTTTATATTATGCGTCTTATTTATTACTTATTAAACCATTATTCTCTCAAAAATTTGGAGTATTAAGGGCCCACTAGTTTTTTATACAAAAAAAAACAGTACCTATTCAAAGTTTTATTTGTATGTATTGTTTTAGGTTTTTTTTTCTCATTATAATTGCAAAACTTTTAAAAAATATCTCGTGAATCTTTGTGTAACAAATATTTATTAAAAATAGCTGACCCGTCAACGTTGTTTTGCCCAAACTGAATATTCGATGTAAATATTATTTGTTCAATAGATATCAATGTGGCTATAAAAAAAGCTTACAAATTTCGAAAATTTTATTTGTCCCCAAAATGACGTAACATTTAATAATTTGTGTAGAAAGCCAAAATCTTTCACTATTTTCACTATCAAAACCTATAAAACTCGGGAATTAAAATGATTTCTGAAAAGTGGGCATATTTATTAATTTCAAATTCATCTACTGGACTAAGGCCCTTACAGATTACTAAAAAGAATACTTAAAAACTAGATTAACAAGGTATCTTAATTCAAAGCTTGAGCTCATATAATAATTCCCTTAAGGTGTTTAATGAAAATATTTCTATTCACCCTAACATTTAATTTATTTGCAAATATATTGCAATTTGAAAGCCATCGAGAAAGAGATTCATTGGAACCATTATTATTTCTATGGTAAGGATTATAGAATAAATTTAACTCTCTCAAATTACGTGCGGGAAAATTAAATTAACTAAAACTAACAATTCAGAAGAATTAATTTTACCATCAGTTATATCGCTAAAGAACATAATATTATTAAAGATTCATCTATTAGATAAACTACTGAGGCCTAACAGACGACAACACACCCGTTTTACCAATTGTATAGTTTTCTCGAAGCAATTCTTGTAAATCGTTTTTGGATGTTCTCAATCCGGGTAATCGATACATCACAAAAGGGATCCCACACAACCGAAGCATATTATAGTAGAGATCTAAAAATCCTAAAAATCCTCTAGTAGAGGCTAAAAAAGATTGTCCTAGGTGGTAATGGATCAAAAAGTTCCCAGGAATTCCTTTTCATAAACCAAAATTGGAAGTTCACGCAACAATATATTTCAAGTGAGTAACGAAAGAGTTTTTAAGTACAATTGCAGACAGTAAGCATACAATCTAAATTACCAAATTTAGGTCCAATACGACCGAAACCTTCTAAAATATATCGTTTTTATTCATTTGTGTGTGCAAAAGGGGGTGTGGCAAAATTTATATGTTCAGGGCCCATGTTCAGAGCAGTTATTTAAGGATTATTCGATATAAAAAAATAAAAATAAATAAATAAATAACTGGCCATTTCAGCCCTTGAAAGGACTTTGACCTAGCTTCTTAGGATCAATTGTGTTGTGCGTGTTATTAAGTTTGTACACAATTGACCGAGAACCGGACCTACATGCTTAACGCCGACTCCGAACTGCGATGAACGGAATGTTCTCGTTTTCAAGAAGCTGTAGATGGCATTTTGATTACTCTCTGAGGTTTGCCATTGTCTGCAGAGAGGTGGCGGCCGTACAGAAAAACTATTTTAATTCAAATAATTTTCTGTCGCTGCTGGGGTTCGAACCTGGGTCTCTGGGTTCATTGGACATAGCGGCCACGCACTTTAACCAACTACGCCACGGTCGCCACATTATTCGATATAGGTTTTTAAAAAATCCATCAATTGTGACTTCCGGCATATGTCCGCCACGGCTACGAGTTACATAGTCCATTCGATCAGTCCAATTTGTCTCTACTTTTGCTTGAATATTGGCTTCCAATGCTTCAATAGTTACTGGTTTCTCGACATAAATCAGTGACTTGACATAGCCCCATAAAAAGTAATCGAGAGGCGTTAAGTCGCACGAACGATGGGGCCAGTTAACAGAACCACTTCTGGAAATAAAGTTGTCACCAAATTGATTTTGTAATAAATTGATGGCTAAGCGCGCTGTATGGCAAGTTGCGTCGTCTTGTTAGAACGAAATGTCGATGTTTAGCTGATTAATTTTTGGAAACAAAAAATCTGTCAGCATCGCTCGATAGCGCTCGCCATTCATCGTAACGGCAGCTCCTTCCTCATATCGAACGAAATAAGGGACGATGATGCCGCCAGCGTGTAAACCGCACCAAACAGTCAATTTTAATGGTGATTTGTTTATGGCTTGGGGATTGTCTTCGCACCATATACGGCAATTTTGCTTATTGACGAAGCCATTTAACCAGAAATGAACTTCATCTTCGGTAAAAATGCTCTATGAACTTCGCAAAAAGATTTCATTTTTCAATATAAATTTCCACAATTTGGAATCGTTGTTCTGTCGTTAAACGATCCATAATGAATTACCAAACCTTACTGAACAGAAATGTTAACACAGTTTGACATTCTCAGCTGTCAAACCATAGGCAACAACCATCGGTCGGTGATACATATTCCATTCCGGCACTCTTTTGCAAGGTCATATGCTCAGGTGTATGGAATAAATATTTTGCTAAATATTTTTTAAAAAAGATGTCATCAAAAGCGAATTGAATAATTCTACGTCTTGTGTTACGACATACATAGTCGAAACTACTGTTTTATTTTTTTTTTTTTTTTTTTCTTATGGTATATATATTAGAGAGTAGTACATCTGCTACGATATTGTTTTTGCCGGAAATATATTGAATATTATTTCTGAACTGAGCAATATACTCTAAATATCTTGTTTGCCGTGGAGAAGGATCATCTTTTGAATTTAGAACATGAGTGAGTGGTTTATGATTAGCATAAACAATAAAATTTAGTGATGTAGTGTATCCTACACTTGTATTATATAGATATAGCAGGAAAGTGTAGTTTAGTGAAGCATCTGATATATGCAGTGACCACGATTTTTCGGAGCTAGTTCATCTAAAAAACAAATAAATAATTTATATTCTAGTAACACTTCTTGAAAAGATTTTAGAATAATTTTGGTTTTACTAAAATGATAGTTGAAATACCGATTTTGGACTAAAAAATTCATATTTTTTATTTTATAAAAAAAATATTTCTCGAAAATAAAAATCGACAATCAAATGTACTCTTGTATTTTATATACCACACAAGATATACATTTTCAGCTTCATTAATTTACTTTCCATAATTCATAGTAATGACGTTAATTTTTAAGAAAATAAGGGTTTTGTGTAAGAATATGTTTTATATTTTATATACAAACAGCTATAAAATTTGAAACAGTCTACGGATTTAGTTTATTTATAATTTTTCTGAAAGCTTATTATATTATCTTTAAAATTGTACCTTTGATAACATCAATATCGGTTGAATACTAAGAAATTATATTCAGTCTTTCTTTAGATATTAAAAAAAAATTATCTTAAAAAATCGATAACTTGAAAACAAATCAATAAATTTATTTTTCCTTCGACCATTCTTATTTATATTAAAAGTACTTTAGGAATCCATTGTCAAATCGCGGAGCCCAAGAAATCGTAAACTCCCCAAAACCTGTATTGGAACTACAGTACCTGAGTGATGTTTTAATTTTAAATGGGTTGGTCACCCAACTTATTTAAATAATCTTCATCTGTCTTATCTCTAAATTACACGATTTTTTTTTCTTCGAATTGATTCATTTATCCACCAAAATATTGAAATTTTATTTTGATAATGTTTCGTTGAAACGAAAATTACTCATAAGCAGCGCTGTTGGCTTAAAATTGTATCTACCATAAATATTTGAAATTTTTTGTTTTAATTTTGAAAACTTTTATATACATAGGTTTATTTACGTTTATATACCTACTCATATCATATACAAATATACACATATAAAGCTGAATAACAAACTCTTGGCTTTTATCGTGTCAACAAATGTTGATATATGAGGACTATTGATGCCATAAACGATAACAACAAAAACAATGCAGCCAAATGTACCGAACCGGTAACCGCTTAATTTAAGTTATTTTTTATGATTCCGGACTTTAAAACGTAATAGTTTTACACGACAGGGGAGTTAATTAGAACAGTTTGATAAAGTAAAATGTGCTCATTACGTGGCTACAACTGTCGCAATCACTGCACCGTAGTAATTTGCCAACACACCACAACATCGAATTGCGTATCGGAAATTTAAAATGCTCATACATAGCTTAAATATTGGAATCTTCTGCGGCGTATATGTACCTATAAATAATTTAGAAAAAGATTAAATTAAGCAAATTTAACATTATCAATGCTGCTTATTGCATTTAATGGTTTTATGTTGACTCGAGCGATGAGCTTATCAAGATGGGGGCAAAAATGCTGCCGAGCAAATAGAATAAACACACCAATAAGTACGGAGCACCTACAAAGAAGTGTGCAATTTCCACTGATTAAATTCTGTTATTATAGGAAGTGCGGAGAACGCGCAGCAAGGGAGATCACTGATAGCCAAAGAACAATAATAAAATCCAATAGCTACGACAAAACCTTGTGCTGAGCTGTCGTTGGCAACAAAAGACCCGGCCGTAAGCGCGTTAGAAACCTGTTTATCATGTTGTACACCTTTTTCTTACAAAAGAAAACCAGACAATTATTAAAAATAGAAAACAAAGGGATATTTAAATGAAAACGCATTGAAGAACAAAACATTAAATAATGCACTTAAAAAAACAAACATTATTTTTAAGCAAACATAAACACATGCCAAAATAAAGGCGTATATAAAAACAAGAAAGTATTTCAAGAATCACAAATAATTTTTTCGAATTTATTTTAATTCAAATAAATCAATTCAACTATTGCGAGCACCGCCCATTCATTTTTCCACAATTTACTATTCAATTCACACACCATAGAAATTTTCATCGACTTCCATTTTCGTTGCACAATCTTTTGCTTAATTGTTCCGTCTTGTTTTTATTTCGTTAAATAATGTTTTCATTTTATTCATTCAATTTCCATTTGTTTCCACGTGGAAATGCATCAATTAATTGCAATTCCTTTCTTTTAATGATTTTAATTCACTTAATATGCGTTTATTTCCGTTTCTTCCACACCGGCGATTGACAGCTAAAACGAATAATTTTCGATATGTCGGATTTGTCGACGAAAGCAAAAATCCAAAAATCAAATACAAATAAACGCAACGAAGAAGCAGAAATGTCAAAGCAAAAGATTGACACATGAGAGTACAGACAACAACCATTATGAATGGATTTTGTAGCTAATAGCAATAGATAATGTTATGAAAACAAATTACTCAAACGCTGTGCCAAACGCAAATTATTCTTATAAACTATCCTTAAATATTATTTGAGTTCCATATTCATAAAAACATAGAAAAATAATAAATACTCCAAACGAATTTTTATATTGTATGCAGTCGCTTATTGTTGTGTCCAACATTCCTATTCATAAGGCAATATTTATATATCACTAGTTTTTTTCCGGCGCGCGTTGCTGCACCCAGCAATTATATCGCAACATAATAATTATATTCGAAACATTTCTTAGACCCATAGTTTAACACCACTGTAATTTTCCACTGCCCGTTACAGTTTCCCAGTAGCAGGAAATCACCAAATAGTAACTCCATTCTGAGTTTGGATGTAAATACTGCTACTTTTTCTTTCAAAGCTATTCGATAATACAAATTTTAATGAATGGGCGGAGCCACACTCCCTTATATAATGCCCATCCCAGTTTTCTAGTAGATGGACATCGCCCAGTTTTAGTACAGTTGCCAACAGTGAGCATACAAACTAAATTACCAAAATGTAGCCAAATCGAAGAAAACCGTAAGAAGTATATCATTTTTATTGATTTATGGGCGGTAAAAGGGGGTGAGACAGAAATTAAAACCATCTCGTACTTGAAAAACATGTACTGCCAAAATTTCAGCTCTATCGGCTCAGTAATTTTGAAGTTACCAGCCATCACACAAACAGCGTTTTACTTTTTGCATATAAAGATTATTGGCTATAACTTTTAATTGGTAAGAGATATTAAGGTAATTTTTTCTGAAAAAGATATTTTTTATACTTTTTCAAAAATATAAAAACACAATATTAGAAAAAAATTTTGTTCAAAAAAATCAAGGGGTAGGTCTTGTTTTTTTAATCACAAAAATGGTATTTACCTTTTGCGTAAACTTGAAATAACTTTTGCTTATAAATGTTATAGCTTTTAAATAGAGTGGAAAATTTGCGAATTTGAATTTAAATTATTTTTACAACAAAAACAAATTGTTAGCCTTGTTTTGAGTAAAACTCCGAAATTTCAGACATTTTTTGAAAAAAATATTTAAAATATATATTCTCAACTACCGGTATTTTTGCAATAAGGTTTTTATAGTACTTTGAAATTTAAGACAAAAAATTCAACAAAATGTATAAATAGCAGCGAAGATATTTGAATCGAAAGTCGCAAAATTAAATTTCTGATTGTGTTTTGCTCATTTTTGAGCAACGATGTTGCATTAAATATATCGTTGTAGTAAAATTTTTCATAGTTTTCAAGATATGTTCATGTTTTTGATGTCAAAATAACGGACATTTTTTTAATTTTACTAAATTTAAGAAATATTTTATATTTTTAAATATTTGCATATGTAACCTAAGAAAAGAACTAAAAAATATGCGATTTTGTAAAAAATTATTTCTAAAGCACCATCTGGTGTCCAAGGTGGTTCAAAGAAAATACTGTCAAAAACTAATCGTACCTGAAAACTACTATATACCAATTTTCATTCTAATCGCATGAGCGGTTTGGGAGTTTTAGGTGGTCTTGCAAAAAATTTGTACTACAGCGCCCTCTGGTGTTCAAGATAGGTAAAAAATATAGCAGCAAAAAACTCAACGTACATGAAAACCACTGTATACCACTTTTCATTCTAATCGCATAAGCGGTTTGTGAGTTTTAGGCAGTTTTGTAAACAATTTGTACTACAGCGCCCTCTGGTGTTCAAGGTGGATCAAAATTGATAGCCATCAGACACGCACCGTACCAAAAAACTTCTATAAACAAATTTTCATACTAATCGGATAAGCAGTTTAGGAGTCTATTGCATAGTTACAAACATAAGCTTCTTTTTTATATATATAGGTTATAATTAATTTTAATAAATTATAATTCAGGTTTAGTATTATCTAATGTTTTATTAGAGAGCAAACGTTTTCCGAACAAAAAAAATCTTTTCATATTTTCATAAGCACTTGAGCTTTAATAATTTTTCACATGTCATTTTTCACATGTTCATAATTTTAAAAAAAAAAAATGGAAAATAAATTTTTGTAATACAGCTTTTTTAAAATTTGTTTGCATACAAAGTTGATTTTCAGAATGGTTAACTCCACATTTTTTAAAATAATAAAAAAATTTAATATTAAATTATTTTATTATATTAAGAAACTTTTGTTTCTTGTTACAAAACGTATTGAGGATATTCAATAAAATTTGTTATATCCTGCTAAGTTGCTAAATTGTTAAAGTGAGCATCTGTTGATGTGAACGCACCTGCTAAAACATTTTACAGTCAACTGCTAAACCTTAATTTTTTTATTTTTTACAATACAATTCATCACTACACTCAATAAGCCTGACTTTTCCGTTTTAACAAATGGTATCTGCTAAACAAAAATACAGTGCTGAGTGAACTTACTAACAAGCTGCTAAGTCTGTTCCCATAGAAAATTTTGACAGGACTTTGAACAAATTTGAGTAGTTTAGAAAGTTAGCAGGACTTATCAAATGTAGTGAATACCCTTATTGATAAGTTACATCAATGGTCACAGCAGTCACATCTTTCTATGCTTTGATAATTTTCCCGTTAATATAAGAAAAAGGCTATAAACTCTGCCTTAAATATTGTCTGTACACATTTATCCAGCACAAGAGAGAAGAAGAACAAGCAAAATGCCACTCTCTATTACTTAAACTTTCCTTGAAAAATTTTTTCGAGCTCGAATCTCGAGCTTCAAACAGTTCGCGAGCGACAAAACTAAACTGTTGTATTGTGTTGGAAAAAATATATAAAATTGGTCATCAAATTATTAAAAATTCAGTTGAAATAAACAAAATGAAAAGTGAAATGAATTGGACAACAATTCACTTGCAACTTCTTTGAATTTTCCATTTTTTAAATAAACCAACAAGCCAATTTATTTGAAATCGTTTCCGTATTTTTTTTACAAAATTTCCATTTTCAAAATGATCAAATTACTACATAATAACTTTACTTGAAGTGAGAACGGAAATAGAGCTACCATAATACAGTTATACCTGCGACACATTGGTCCATTTAAACTCGATTAAGTGTTTTTTTCTTATTTAAATATCTGCTAAACTATGTTTAAAATTCGGTTAGTCAAAACCAGTTTCCGAAACTAGTTTATCGCAGTTAAACGAGTTATAGCAGTTGATTTTGACATTCCTCTTCCTACACTTTCGTTGAGAACTATAGCGCTCTCACTCGAGCAAACGCTCTGAAATTTACGATTATAGTGTTGTTCGCTTATCCATATTTCTCGTTATTTTTATAAACTAGTAAACAAAAATATTGAGTGTCATCCCCAGAGCTGTAAAAGATTGAATCATTTCGGAATGCACACACTCTTAAATCATTCAAAAGCTGCATCAACCAGATTGCAATCTTATGCTTCTGTAGAGTAAATTAATTACAAATGCACAATTCATCATTCTTTGAAGATAAAAGAATGCACACCCAATGCTTTATAAGGAATGGGACTTATGAAAAATATCAATCCCATTCTTGTAGGCTTAAGAAATACGATGAATGCACTCAGTTTTATCATTCTTTTCAAGTCTGAAACACTGGACACTTTATTTACTACCATGAAATACTACTAAATATAAAGCAGCATTTTGCATTTTTGTTGTCATTTGTTTTCGACGGCCGATCTTATGCGCAGCTTACACGGTCAATCATTTGACGTCAAGCATGTGTACGTGTGGATTGATGCTATCCCTTACACACATCAAGCATAGCGTCAAATTTTCATTCTTCATAATTTTTCGTGAAATACTGACGTGCCATGAGTAACACAGACGATTGCATCGCATATATTGCAAGAGCAAATGCTATTAAAAACATAAAAATAAAAACATAAAAAATTGTTTGTCCTCCTCAATTCTTTTTTTTTCAGCTTCTTTTTTCTCCGCAGACATGGCCGCCACACGACAAAAACAAACGAACTGACGAAAAGCCGTCAATCAAGCCCTTACACACATCAATCCGCTTGACCAGCATTGCAAAATATCAAAAATTTTAGATTTTCGTCAATCAAGCCATCAACGAGTCTGTGTGATGCATACAAACAAATATTTACAACACATACAAATGATTAACGTCAAATGATTGACCGTGTAAGGTGCGCATTAGTGACATGCTTTTGTCTTTCCTTTGACATTTTCTGGAATAATAAAGTGCTTATTAACAATAAATATTATTAACAAAATGTATACAAATTTACTTCTACAATTTGTTGTACATAATACTTTTTCTATACATGATATCAAGCCAATGGCAACCCATCACAGTCATGCCCAACAATCACACACGCATACACAAATACGCACACAACAACTTCAGACAACAACAAATCCAAATTCACTAAAATTTCAATTCAGCTACAACTATCGATGGTTGCAGCCATCGTGGCTGAAGCCATCGGTGGCTGCACTCGTTAAAATTTCAATTCAGTGTGCATTCTTTACGTTTAGCAATTCATGACTTGAAAACAATTTTAATCAGCCTAAAGACTTAAGCCTAAAGAGTTTACACTTTGAATACTACAAAAAAAGAGTTCAGCTTTTGAATTTTTAAACAAGAGAATGAAAACTGAAAATGATTCAATCTTTTACAGCTCTGGTCATCCCCAATGGTTATATTTTAAACTACAAAAGATAATCAAGGTTTCCTATGCCAATGTGTCGCAGGTATTACAAGTTGGGGTCATTTCAAAATGGATGCTCACATGTGAAATTTTATAACAAAGCTACTAGTGCCACAAGCTTCAAAAGCAACAATATTTAGAAAAAGCTCAAAATCAGCAGCTGACTTGGACATTTAGGTTAGTTTTATGCAATATAGTATAGACCTACCTCGTTATTCTGCCATGGTCTAATGTATGCTAGAATAAAAAAGGTAGTATCGAAACTTAAAATCCAGTCTCGCTCTGAGTAGAAACTCTCAGAATTTATTTAAATAATTTTCCTCTTCTTTTTATTGTTGTTCGTTGTTGTTTTGACAATTTTGGTTTTTAAATCTGACCTTGTTTATTGTCTCATGATGCCCGGTAAACTTAAGCTAAAAGTTTTTTAAACTAGATTTATGCAATGGCGATGCCAGACTTTTTAACTTACGAAAGCTCAAAACCCGCGATGATATTGAAAATCGACAAGTTTTTATAGCTCGACCGATAAATAAATCTCTGGTATATTTTAAACAATTTCATTATTTTCTGTTTTTACAATAGTTATAAATTCGTTATCATCCTCACTCTGTCCAGATTGTTTCTGAAGATTCTGTCGTGCTTCGTCATCGTCTATTCTGGTGCTTGTTTGAGAATGCTCCTGACCCGATTTCATTGGATGCATTAAGGGACGATCTTCCGAGCCTTCCTCCTCCTCGTCTTCATTCGGTTCATCATTTTCTGCTGCATTAACAAGACTATCGAAATCCTCCTCATCATCAAAGTGATTTACTTTGTAGGCTTTAAATTCACCTACTTTCTTGCCATCCACGTAATGATAGCCAAAAAAACACTTTGAACATAGGTAAGCTGGATCATGCAGTTGACAAACGCTTTGCTCAACAATATAAACATAGCCCTGCCTTCCGCACATGTTACAAGCACGTGTATTAAACGAACTCAATGATGATAACAGGGGATACTTTGAAAGTTCCGCCATGTAGGTAGATGGCATTATAAACTCAATTTGAGAGAAAACGAAGACATGCTCACAGTTCCCGTGATGATGATAAAGCTGGGGAAAACCCAAACTAACTGTAAGATCCAGAAAGCGAGTCTCCTCCATTTTGGCAACCTTGAACTTTAAACCACGTAATCCTTCAGCATATTTGGCCCAATTCCGCACAGTTTCCGAATAATCGGCATTTGCGCTGTTGCGTTTGTCATTGTAGAATGTATCCGTAATGAAAAAGTAACCTGGATCCGTGTCTTTCTCACAAAGTTCGTCGTTGGGATTATTGCTTATGTCGAAGAATCGCTTCTTGTTGCAGACACATGAGATTTTATCGCGCAGTTCAGTCAGCATGTTAATGCCCAAGCATTGAAACTCTTCGGCAAAGACGGGCTTCTCCAAACGCTGCCCTGCGTGTGTTGCACGCGCCTGTCGATAGATACGTATAAAGATCAGAAGATCACTGCAACGTGCAATGGCTTCATCTGCACACGGTGGCAATTCTACGGCTCTGAAGGAATGACGTGTACGTTCAAAAGGATTTTTGACGCTCTTTTGTTTCTCTTCCAGTAAAGTTTTTACAGTTTGTAGCTTTAAAGATTTATCAGGAATTGTAATGATAGGGCGTCGGGAAGTTTCAGTGAAACCGGGTATAAAGTCAGTTACACGTACATCATCATTTTGCAAAAGATGGTCGATCGAACATTTATCTTTGGCTGTTTGAAAACGTTTCAGATCGTTTTCCAATCTCATGGCGGCTATCATGTCATCAGTTGTCTGTGGCTGTTTGTCTTTGTCCAATGTTATTTCGAAATCTTTGAGAAGTGAACGAAGACAAATGGGTGTGCGCATGGCCTGACCCAACATTTCCTCCATTTCGGCCGTATTGATTGTTGTTAAAGATGTGCTGCAATAAAAAAGAAATAGTTAATTGTTGCTTATTTTGCGGATAATTATAAAAGTCATATCAATTATATCTTTATCAGCAATTTATTAAAGTTTCTTGTAAAAATCCTTTCTTTTTTTTAATTATTAATAGAATCGTATCACAATTAAATGAAACAATTATTTTTAGCTTAAACTTATTAAAATCTTATTATTAAACATTTTTGTTGACTTTCTGTTTTACATCAGACACTGTTGGAAAAGTTTTGATGGCCTCTTCATAGGTTAAACTTGTTCTTAGGCCACTTATTGCAGCATTTTCTGCGTTGCGTTCAGCTGCTGCCGCAGCTGCACTCGTCGATGGCTTATCGTCATCTATGCTTGTCGCTTCAGTGTCCAACTTGGCATCTGTATTTGTTTCTACAAACATTCTCTGGAAGCTCAGAACTTTATTTGTTTTGGCAAAAAATTTGTACATTTGTTTGCAGCTTGGTTCGAAAAGTGTATCGTTGGTTTTTGTCGCGTCGTCTTTCTCGAAGAAGAGATTTGTGCCCATTGCAAAGTCATAGTTGCCTATAGTAAAATGTGTTGAAATCATTAAAGAACCGGCATTCTGTTTACTGTACCTTTAAATAAGTTGCCATTGACTTCCGCGATAGGATTTTCGCCATCAAGACCTATTAGTTTTATTGATGTGGTTATGTCACCTAGTTCGTCCAGTAGCAATTGATTGTTGAAATCAGCAAACACTAAGATTTCCTCCTCTTCGTATTCAGAGTCACTCATTGGAATAATTTTATGGTTACAACATAATTAAGCTAAACAGAAATTATTTTCTATTTGTTGTATTAACTTCGTAAATAGCCTTAAGCTATTTTGTTTTGATTAGTTTTCTTCTTACAGGGCTGCATTACCGCTCAAAAACGTTTCTATAGAAAATTCATTAAAAATTGATACGATAGAAAGAAGGGCTTATACCTGCGACACATTGGCATAGAAAACCTTGATTATCTTTTGTAGTTTAAAATATAACCATTGGGGATGACACATTCAATACTTTTGTTTACTAGTTTATAAAAATAACGAGAAATATGGATAATGCCTGCGACACATTGGCATAGGAAACTTTGATTATCTTTTGTAGTTTAAAATATAACCATTGGGGATGACACACTCAATATTTTTGTTTACTAGTTTATAAAAATAACGAGAAATATGAATAAGCGAACAACACTATGATCGTAAATTTCAGAGCGTTTGCTCGAGTGAGAGCGCTATAGTTCTCAACGAAAGTGTAGAAAGAGGAATGTTAAAATCAGCTGCTTTAACTCGTTTAACTGCGATAAACGAGTTTCGGAAACTAGTTTTGACTAAACGAATTTTAAACATAGTTTAGCAGATATTTAAACGAGAAAAAACACTTAAACGAGTTTAAATGGATCAATGTGTCGCAGGTATAAGCGTACAACACTTTAATCGTAATTTGCTCGAGTGAGAGCGCTATAGTTCTCAACGAAAGTGTAGAAAGAGGAATGTCAAAATCAGCTGCTATAACTCGTTTAACTGCGATAAACGAGTTTCGGAAACTAGTTTTGACTAAACGAATTTTAAACATAGTTTAGCAGATATTCAAACGAGAAAAAACACTTAAACGAGTTTAAATGGACCAATGTGTCGCAGGTATTACACTACTCTGATTATTAATATCGATTCTTTCCTCGGCGAGGACTTTATACATCTTGATCTGAATTTACTTGTTTTTATCTTAGGAATAATTGTACTTTAGAGCCCATGCTTAAATATTTTTTTTCTAATTTTTATAATATGTGTATGCGCCTCCTAAGCCTAATGGTGCAAAAAAAAGGTCGGTCTTGAATGGTTTAGGAGATAAAAATCGGGAAAGTTTCAAAATTCAGTGCAAATTGCCAAGTGCGTGGAAGAGGGCCCAAGACCAAATATTTTTTTTCTTATTTTTATTATATGTATCTGGTCTTCCAAAGCCTAATGGTGCAATAAAATTTTGTCGGTTTCGAATGGTTTCGGAGATAAAAATAATAATGTATTATTATGTAAAAGGGCAAATTACCTTCCACGCACTTAGAAATTTGCGGTGAATTTTTAAATTTTCCCGATTTTTATCTCCGAAACCATTAGAGACCGACAAAATTTTGTTGCACCATTAGGCTTAGGAGCACCATATACATATAATAAAATTAAGAAAAAAATATTTGGGCTTGGATCCTCTTCCACGCACTTGGAAATTTGCACTGAATTTTTAAACTTTCCCGATTTTTATCTCCTAAACCATTCGAGACCGACCTTTTTTTTTTGCACTATTAGGCTTAGGAGGCGCATATACATATTATAAAAATTAGAAAAAAAATATTTAAGCATGGGCTCTAAACTACAATTATGCCTTATCTTAGAGTAGATTTGTAAAATACGATGTTGGTTATCATATTGTTTACTTGTCTTTTTGTTCTTTATTTTTAGTTGAAAATGAGGATTCGGTTTTTTACAATTAATATTAATTGATACTCAAATTTATTTTGTTTGAGTAAAAAATGTATTTACTTTGAGTAAAAAATTCTGAATTTTTTGGGAGTCCAATTGAAAAAACTCCATTAAACTTAAAAGGTAAAATTTTCTAAAATAAAAAAAAGGGAAAATCGTAAAATTCTCAAAAGTGTTCCGAAAAAAAAGCAAGAATTGTAATTATGGCCCTTTTATAGTCAGACTATTTTACAAATGTATATTGTCAAAAGTTATTTTCCCTTTAATCTAGATAGGCGCAGACAGCATAACAAACTCATATGAATGTTCGGGTGGCGTTCAATTACATCTTTTGTCTTGTTTGAGAAAACAAGAATTAACAATTTTCACTTTGGATAAGCATGGCTTAAAAGTTAAATGGGTGCTCTCTTCCTATTAAATGGTTTTTGTATATTTCTATGAAATTGAAGTTTAGTTTTCATTTATTTACAGAATGATAGTTATTTAAACTCTGAAACATTTTCAATCATATTTTACATTTTCAATGATCTTTAACATTTTGAAATATTGTAAGTCTACATGATTCACTTATATTATTGACAAAAGTTATGTTCCTCTTCGAACCATTTTTAGAAATGGTTTCGACAGTGGTGAAAAGAATCAATAATGGGAGAACTGCTGTCGATTGCTGTCAGCGGCGTTACTATTAAAAATGGTGAAAATGGTTTGTTGGAAGCACAAATTTTAAAAAGTAATAAATTCTCTCAGCGGCCCTTCAATCAAAAAATCACGTGTGAGCAGAAATAAAGAAGTTATTTAATAGAGTAAGAGCCCACGCACACTACAGACTTTTAGACTCTCAATAGTTTGATTTGTTGCATAGACCCCTTTTACATTGGTCAAGACTTGAATTAAAGTCCGTGGGTTTGTAGGCAATTCGCCGCACATCGGAAGCGACGAAAGGTTAAGAGAACATTTACTATGTTTCCATGGCGAGTTAACTCGGGGTTTACTCGGGGTTAACTCGCTATGGAAACGCGAGTTGAGTTGAGTTTCGTTAAATCCACGAAACTCCACGAAACTTGTAAGATTTAACTGGGTTCTATCTGTCAAAGTGAATGCTGCCATTTAGTATCCATTTCGCTAGTAAAACAATAACAAAAATGCAAATGAAATTGACAAGTTTGACTCAACTCGATGCTGTGCATGGAAACACTATCGAGTTAGCAACGCCATTTTCTTAACTCGACGAAAACCCTAACCCCGAGTTAACTCGCCATGGAAACATAGTAATTGACGCTGTACCGTCAATTTTTTGGCAATTTTTGTATTCCTTTTGTGCTTTTCGCTGTTTTGCCGAAGTACTTCACATTACTTTTGGTTTGCTTGCGTGCGTTTGGTGTTTTGTAGCTGAAAATTGTAAGGATTCAAACATGGTGCATGTGTATGAGCAGAGTAAACATATTAAAGCAATAAAGAACGCATATCTTTTGCATCAGAATTTAATTCTTGACCAATGTAAAAGGTTTCGTCAAATCTAAAAGAGAACGTAAAAAAAACTTGATTTGAAGTCTTGACCAATGTAAAAGGGGTCATACCGATTGAATCAAGCCCAACTAAAAAATCAAATTGCAGGTCAGATTTTCGCATCTACCGAAACAAAACAAAAATGTTCACATCAACTATTTGCGTTATAGTACGTTCACACCTAAGCTAATTTGCTCATTTCGGCCAAAAAACGCAAATGAGATGCGTAATGAGCTCATTTCCCATAGAAATATTCCAACTCATTTCAACGAAATGAGTAGCAAATGAGATCATTTCACGTTAAACACAGCTCTGAGCATATCAAACTGCTTTGTGAACATACCTTTCAAAGCAAAATGTAAGAAAAATTTGTACACAGAAAAATTTAATCAAAACAAAATATGAAAATACAACAAAAAAACAACCGTCAATCAAAATGAGATTTATAAGTGTGAACACTTTGTATGTTAGCATGTTTACAATCGTGCTTACATTATTCCTTTATGTAAATATTTACTTTTTCACATGGAAAAATGTGTCAATAAATTACCTTACCTAGAAAATGATTTAATTAATTTTGTTTTTGATTCGCAAAAAAATTATAATTGGTCATATATAAATTATATTTCTGCAATTGGAATAATTAATGAAAATATAGATTTTAATTTAAATTCGAGTTCTGCCACATCGCTAATACCTGAATTTTACCGTAAAGCTAGCCCGAATGTATATAGAGGCTGATTTTTATCTTAATATTATGTTTTTATTAAGTGTATATATGTAAATATTTGTTCCTTTTTTTCTTTTTTTTCTTTTTTGTAATTTTAATTATTTTTAAATAGCTTTAAGTGTTATAAGATTTCGCATAAACGTAACTTAAAAATTTTTTTTTTTTTTGAGCAAAAATTTGATTTTCTTTGTCATTTTCCTTGCCTCTGCATGCTTTCCTGTCTTGTAATAGAATTAATTTTGCTGTTCTATGTTTTTTTCTTTGTCACTTTGCTTATTTCATTGTAATTGTTCTGAAGTCTCAATAAAATTTACTTACTTATACTACGTTTACATTGAGCCAAATGACTCATTTCAGCTCATTCAGCCAAATGAGAACCGAAATCATCTCATTTCTCATACGAATTCTCATTTGCAAATCATCTCATTTGAAATAAATGAATGAGATTGGATACGTTCTTAAAACTAATTACAAACTTTTTCGAACGCATTCAATGCAGAATGGACAAAAATACACCGAACGCACTAAAAAGAAAGGAAAATGTCAAACATATTGTGAAGTGAATTCGAAAACAAAGAACAAGCTGTCAAACTAAATGCGATACGTTTGCAAAAAATGAGTCATTCAAATGTGTTTACACTGATTTTTTTTGCGAACGTATCGCATTTAGTTTGACAGCTTGTTCTTTGTTTTCGAATTCACTTCACAATATTTTTGACATTTTCCTTTCTTATTAGTGCGTTCGGTGTGTTTTTATCCATTCTGCATTGAATGCGTTCGAAATAGTTTGTAATTAGTTTTAAGAACGTATCCAATCTCATTCATTTATTTCAAATGAGATGATTTGCAAATGAGAATTCGTATGAGAAATGAGATGATTTCGGTTCTCATTTTGCTGAATGAGCTGAAATGAGTCATTTGGCTCAATGTAAACGTAGTATAACTTTGTAATGAGATATTCAAATTTCCTCATTTGGCTTAGGTGTGAACGTAATATTACGTCGCAGCGTTGCGTGAAGTGATGTGCAGGGATTTACAAAATGATGATATAAAAGTCTGTAATGAGAGATGACTCTAATGGCTGAATTACAATACTGCGTTAGGTCGGTCGGCCTTTGACAGCTCGACTAGAAACAATGGGTTCTTATGAAGCAACACAAAATAGGACCTCATGCATTGCGTCGACCTCATCCCGTAAATATGAATTTGAGGGGGTGACGTACGATCAACGCTATGAGTAGCGACATGCTCAAGCTAGGTCGTGCTTTTAGGGCACCCCAAACGATACGACATGTCGGATGGACCTGTCATGTCGTCGGACATGTAGTATCGTTCGTGTGCTAAAAATGAAGTTGGATGGACATGTCCGATGAAAGACGAAAATTTTTGACTTTTTGCTCGGTCCATCCGACATGTGCGATCGTTTGTGTGCGTGTCCATCCAACTTAATGCATTTTCTCATTCGATAAAAGTTCTTGAGTGAGAAACATCGAGCGGAAAAATGACAAATGTTATAAAAATACATTTTTAGAAGGAATTTTTTGAGCTGTATAGAAGGCTCACAGTGACTCTGAAAAATAAAAGAGGAATTCATAAAAATAAAATTTGTAAATATATCGAGCACTGCACAATGCTCGATGTTTACTCGCTGGCAACTTTAAAATAATGAAGTCCATCCAACATGTGCGACCGTTTGAGACCAACGAAAAATAGTGCCGTTATTTTGTCGAACTACATGTCCATCCGACATGTAGTATCGTTTGGGGTGCCCTTTTGACATTCCATATTAACGCTGGGTTGCATTTTCGTTGAGCAATGCTAAAATGTGGGTATTCTTGGATTCCGATGGAAAACTCAGATTTTCATAGGATTATCGTGGGAATTTATATTTTGATGCGAGTTTTTTTTAAATTGATCAGATTTTTTAAATTAACATGCTGCTTAAGTAGTATAAAAATTATTTTGATGAATTTAGCATGATATAAATATTATTCAATTATATTTCATATTAAAATTTATGCATTTTGTAGTATATTATAAATAATATTATAAGGGTATTCATGCAAAATGGCAAACTTATATATTGGTCAATTAGATACTTTAATGAGGTTGGTTGAGGACGAATACCCTTAATATCATTGTTTGAATAATATAACACACAAAGGAATGTTGTGGTAAGGTAGATTGGCAAATGCCGTTCACTTTGTTTTTGTAAAGTTGTACCCAAGTACTCACTAATTACAAGTGATTCAGCGAGCATTGTACAAGGGGGCGTGGCAGCTCGAATCTGCAATTTTGAATAACCAATATTGGAATTATAGGTCGCACAACATTGGAATTAGGTGTTCGGCCTCGATTTACATGTGCCGTTCCACTGGCAAAATTTTATGGGCGTTGGGAAAAGGGTGTGGCACTTTTTCGGCTGCCCAAATTGTGGATATAACTTTCGAACTATTAGTCACACATCAATGAAACTCGGTAAGAATGTACTATTTAGTCTTGTCCTTTGACTGGAAAAATTGAGTGAGCATTGGACAAGGGGGCATGGCACCGCCCATATAAGTCAAACTTATGGTATCAAATAGCTTTGGAGTTAAATGCCACATAATAATGAAACTGGGTATGGAGCTGCCACTTGGTAATGTCCATCTACTAGAAAACCTTCAGCCATTCTTATTTTTATGAAGAGAACTTCTGAAATGCACTGTCGAATCGTGGCGTTCCAGAAATCGTTATCTACCCTATTTTTTAGAGCATTTCGTACAAGGGCAATCATTATATCATAGAAAAACACGATAAAAGTTCAAGTAAATCTTAAATTTTATACACCAAATGAAAGATTAATTTCCAAGCTTTAATAATATATTGTCTTTAATCCATAGTAATAAAGGTTAATTTTGAAGAAAAAATGGTTTTATGTAAAAAATAAAATTACTTTTACATGCAAATATCTTCAAATAACTTTAAAACGTTCAATACATAAAAAGCTTTTTAATGCTAAAAAGTCTTTTAAATTTTGTTATTCATAAAAATGTTGTAGCTGCTTTGTAGTTAAAATAGGAACACTTTCGATTTGAAGTGGGAAGAGTGTCAATAATGGTTTGTGTATTTGATAAATTCAATGACTTTTAATTTATTTGTCACAATTTCGTCAACATTTTGATGTTTAAACATCGTTGTTTTTTCGAAGCTACTCTCTGCACTGAAAACATCGTCATTTTATTATCATGTTTTGTAAATATTTTGAAATGTTTTGACCAATTTTCTTGTTTTTATTTTGTTTTTATTTTGAATTTTTTTATAATTTTGAATTTTTTTGACATATTATCCAAATTTTTGAAGTATTTTTAATTATTTTTCACAATATTTGTCCTCAAATGAGAGCAAATAATTTTAAAAATGCTTTATGAGGGGTTTATTGGATTTATTGGATGTTCAGCCATTTTTAAAAATCCTCTCATTTATAAACAAACATTTTCAATAATTTTTTTTTTACATTTTCTGTTTTTTTTTTTTATATATTATGAAACAATTTGATGTATTTTTGACATAATTTGTGCTCAGATGAAAACAAAATAAAATTTAAAAATGCTTTATCGAGGGTTTATTGAAGGTTTCCTCCATTTTTAAAATTATCTCATTTATAAAGCATTTAAAAAAGATTTTTAACGCTATTGAACGCTATTATGACACTATCTTTTAATTTTTCATTGATTACAATTATAATTGCATGATTTCGGAAAAAGGGACGTTTTGTGGGATTTTTAGTATAGCTGCTTTTATTGGCATCACCAAAATGACAGACGCACGATCTGTCAACGCAACATTTAGTTTTGCAAAGTTTGAGGTCGTCCGTTTTGACAGCTTATATCGTAAAGTTTTTACAACGCAGACCAAAGTACAGTCAAAGGCCGACCGACCTAACGCAGTATTGTAATTCAGCTATAAACAAGAACAAATTCCGATATTCTAAAAGCATTTGATAAACGTGTGAGCTTTTTTATTCATACTCGTAAGCGATGTAATGAAGACATGCCCTTAATCAACTTCGCCATTTTCTTCTTTTGCGCAGTGAACGCAGATTTGGCTGTCAAATCTTAACGAAAGGCAAAAAAAATCAGAGTAGATTGTTTGTGTGTGTGTTTGATCGGTGTTTTGTCGAGGAGAAGTTAAAGTAACCATTTATTAAAAAAGTAAAACTAATCCATAAACATCGCCGGAAAAAGTTTGAAAATTTGAAAACTTCAAGATATTTTCATATTAAAAACAAGCAAATCGTTTTAAAAGTGCCTCTATTAAATTTAAATAATATAAATATTGAAGAACTCACCGATAGTTTTCACAACAGCAATAATATAAATAGAAATCGTTCTATTTTTACCCCACTACTTGGCTGCCACCATTTTAAGCGAAACAAACTTAACGTTTCGTTAAGTTCCTCCAGCAAGTTTGTATATTTTGCCGACAAACGTCAGCAGTGTAGGAGAAATATTTTAAACTCAACGCCGCTGTCCGTCCAGCTGGAGAAATAAAGCAGGAGCTTTCCTTTTCGCAAAAGAAACCAAAGTGAAAAGCAAAGCAGAAGCGTCAAAAGCGCCACCGTCAAAGCAAGCGAAGCAATAAAATATTGATTAAAATGGCAGACGAAGATCTAACATTGAACGAAGACCAACTATTGGAGAACTTGGATGATGCCAATGGCGAAACCGAAGCGGAACTGATGAATGAAAACGAGGTAAGTGGCACAGGCAAGCATCCAGAGAAACCAGTTTAAATTTTACAAAATACCAAAAAATAAAACTGCAAATAAAAAGGCTAAAAGTTGCAACGTTTGCGGAAAAGTTGGCCCATTGCATTTCTCCAACAGGCGAAACTTGGGCGTGTTTTTTCATACTTGCTGGCTTTTAAGCTTTTGCTGTTTCTAATTCTTGTTTGTTGTTATTTTAATTGATTTATCCTTTTCAAGGACGAAACCAATATGCAAATTGATCCTGAACTGGAAGCAATTAAGGCACGCGTTAAGGAAATGGAAGAAGAAGCCGAGAAAATCAAACAAATGCAAACTGAAGTAGACAAACAAATGGCCGGTTCAACTACGGGCATTGCTGCTGTCCCATTATCTATAGAAGAGAAACAAGAGATCGATACACGTTCCGTCTACGTTGGCAATGTAGATTATGGCGCATCCGCCGAAGAGTTGGAGTCACATTTTCATGGTTGTGGCACCATCAACCGCGTCACTATACTATGCAACAAGGCTGATGGTCATCCCAAGGGATTCGCCTATATTGAGTTTGGCTCTAAAGAGTTTGTAGAAACTGCATTAGCAATGAATGAGACTTTGTTCAGAGGACGACAAATCAAGGTATGTGTGCGCTATGGGGTTTGAATTTTTAAATCTTTCTGTAAGGGGGTGGCAATTTTTTTGGTAGCACTATTCAGTGTTGCAACCCTCTAACATGTATTCAGTAAATTTGAAAAAAAAATGGGAATATATAAAAACAAAAAAGATTCAATCAAGTGCCAACAAAACAAACTTATTGGCTCCCGCACTTTTCATTGGTTGGCAACTGTTTTACTTAATTTGCATAAAATTTTTATTTGCAGGTTATGTCGAAGCGTACCAATCGGCCGGGCCTCTCTACAACAAATCGCTTTGCTCGCGGTAGTTTCCGCGGACGAGGTGCCCGCATTTCGCGCGCTTGCTGTCACAGCACTTTTCGTGGATCACGTCGCCCAATGTAATTTATATGAATAGAACTTTTATCATGTTATCGATTTTTCTAAACCTTTATTGTTTTTGGTTTCAGAAGGGGTTACCGTGGCAGGGCTAATTATTATGCACCATACTGATTATTGCTTTTCCCCTATTTTTAAGGTAAGTTCCAGCTTGTTGCATTGTTTACCAGTTAATGGTTTCGTTTAGTTTTATTATTTATTTATTATTTCTATTTGGCTTCGTTAAATTAGCATTAATTTTATTAATTTCAACTTGTTCAGGAATTTATAGATTTGTATTGTGAATTTATTGTAAGAACATATATTTTAAGAGAATCCATAAAATCCATGTTATATTAGTTTCAATTTACAAGATTTAGAAAGATTATATCATTGTCATGGAATGTGTTGATTAAATCAAGACGCTTTCCCACTCTTCTAGAATAAAATATTTAATAAGCCTAATGATATTGCTCACTTATCAATCACACATGAGGTTATTAAGAGTGGGGTAAAATCAACCAGCTTACTACCATTTAGAAGAAATTAATGTAGTTCTTTTAGTCACGATTCAACTAGGATAAAAATTAATCATTCGTTCAACTTAAAATGATGAATGATAAAATTTTGAAGGATAATAGCTAGGAGTAGAACAAGAGGATTATATAGATAATTTAACATTTTTTGTGCTTATACAAAAAAGAAAAATAAATTATGCATATTGGCAGGTCCTCTGTTCCAGGTATGATCTTTGGCTCGAGCTAATGGGTCCACAATTCTTAAAAAGTTATTTTTGAGCAAAAATCGATGCTTTGTGTGTGAATGGCTGTTAAATCATTATGGGGAAAATAAGGAAAGGTAAGGGAAATACCTTATAACTCCCAAATTAAGAGTTCGTATAAGTGAAAAAATTTTTAAATCAGAAGTTTAATTCATCAGAAATTTTATTCCTTTTTAATTAGCGGATAGTATGTCCAACTAATTCACTAGTTTTTAATTACATGTGAAAATAGAAGTTCATACTCGTATTCGATTTGATATCACGCGAAGTAGCAAAAGTATCGGTCTCCACGCGAAGTAGCAAAAGTATGTGGAAACGTGTCACGGGTTCACGCTTTGAAGAATTTACTTTTCCATTACTTTCATGCATCTAATGCCATGTCTAGACAGAGAGTTTAGTTTGAGTTCAACCATAGATGTTCACACAGAGATGCGACGGCAGAATTTTGTTTAGTGGGACATTTCTTCGATTAATTTTGTGTTCTCATATTTTCTCGGCACATACACCACCCTGACATCAATTCCACTTGAGGACAAGGCTGCAGCCATCTCTGCGTACACATGCGAGTTCTTCCTTGCGATGCGCAAATCGATATTTTTATCGGCCCATTACTAATATGAAGACCTCATCTACACTTTTTTCTTCGCTTTTTTGTTCTTTTTTATTGTTTTAATAGTAAATTGCAACATTTTAGAACGCTATTTTTGACATTCCTCACCACAAAATTGTTCAACGTACACGTACCTTGTCGTCTAAAAAGTTGCATCTGAACGTACCTTGTCATCTGAACATTAGCATATTTTTAAGCATTTCTCCAATTGAGTTTTGATAAACTCTGAAAGCAAATTCAATTTAGTTGAGTTTCATCCTTCAAAATTGTACTGGGAAAGTCGAGAGTACTGGAAACTCAAACTAAACTCTGTATAGACATGGCATAAGCTGCTTTCCATAGCTTTTTACTATTGGAACTGTTTTTGATCTAAGTGGCTAAGAGCTTTATTTATAAGGCATGAATAAAGGATTGTTCAAGAGATACCACCAGCCCTAATCAGCTAGATATTGCGTCATGGGGCTTTTATATTTAAATATTATTTTTGTTAAGATTTTTTTTTCTTCGGGAATTTTAAAGAAAACGAAAGGTTACAAAAGGTTGGCAAAAATTTAAAGGATGCTAAATACCCTTAAATATCACCACTTACCATGTCTGTTAGTAGTGCTGCGTAGAACTACATTGTCGATTGAGGACTTCCCAGAAAATGACATCCTAGTAAAGTAAATGAATCTTTTATATTTTTGCATTTTTTTATAGTTGTTTTTTTTTTTTTTTTTTCAAAGAAGCAACTCGAAAGATAAACAGCTTCTTGATGCGTTGAGCACCGGTTACAATAGATGGAACGGAACATTGCTGAACTGTATGAATGGTTAAGTTGCCATTGTTTTTTAATTCAAACTTTTTATATTCTTTGAGACTTCAATCGTCTCACTTGCGTTTAACATTGCGTGTGAAGTTATAGATATGTCAACAGCCAAAGTATGCTATATTTTAAAATTATTGAATAAACAGAATAGATTGTCTAGAAGCAGAAGTATCATGTCAAAAAATGTTGAGTTGATGCACCATATAGCTCATAGTGCATGATAACTTACATTTTATTGTCCAGTTTCTCTTATATATAAATATTTACTTTAGCAATAAAATGAGAAATACGGTTACTTACTTCGAATCCCAGCGGACAGAAAATTATTTCAATTTTAATTAATTTTTCTGGTCGATCTTCACCCATCTTTCTGCAAACAATGGCAAACCTTATGGATTAAATTGCCATGTAAAGCCTCTTGAGAACATTCGTACACTAGCCGTTTAGTGTCTGCATATAACTAGTAGGTGCAGTTTTCGATAATTTGTGTACAAACATTATTGTTAATTTAAATATATTTTAATAGTTTCTTATAGCTTAGAGATATATTTCAAATGCTTAGTTTTTATTATTTCATTTTCAATTTGACATCAAATCAAAATTGAACATCACGTTAACAACTTTTATGAAATTTTTTGCATAAAAAGATGCAAATTTTTTTACATTTGCCTTTGTTTGTTTTCTCATTAAAAAAAAAAAAAAAATAAATAACTGGCCATTTCAGCCCTTGAAAGGACTTTTACCTAGCTTCTTATGATCAATTGTGTTGTGCGTGTTATTAAGTTTATACACAATTGACCGAGAACCGGACCTACATGCTTAACGCCGACTCCGAACGGCGATGAACGATGAATGTTCTCGTTCTCAAGAAGCTTTACATGGCATTTTGATTACTCTCTGAGGTTTGCCATTGTCTGCAGAGAGGTGGCGACCGTACAGAAAAATTATTTTAATTCAAATAATTTTCTGTCGCTGCTGGGGTTCGAACATGGGTTTCCAAAGTTCGTTGACATAGCGGCCACGCACTTTAACCAACTACGCCACGGACGCCACGTGTTTTCTCATTATCAAATGGAAAAATATGACAAAAATTAGCATTTTTCATACGATTACTGTCTGTTTAAAATGGCTCGTGAAAACCAGGCTTAGACAAAATTTGAATTTTAATTTATTAGTTATATATCCCTATGATTATTTAGAAAATAATTATATTTCTCTATCATATCGTAGCTATAGATTTTTAATCTCTTAGAAGATGATAAGAAGATTAAATCTAAGCATGTTTTTCTTTTAATATATTTTATGTTTATTATTTGTAGTGTATAAAAAATGCTTTATTTTAATCCACTTAATTTGATTTCAGATTTTTTTAACAAATATATAATGACTTCAAAAAACATTATATCAATGCCACATCTTTTGAAAATCAAAAATAAAAAAAAAATCTAAAATGTATACAAAATAAAATGAAAAATAAAAATAAAAGCATGGAAAAAATAAATAAATACGCTAAAACAAACAAACGAAAAAAAAAACAGACGCAGAAGGGAAAAAATTAAGTATTTGGAAAAAAAAAGAAATAACTAAAAATGGAAGGCTATATGTCGTCACTAACCTACGGGTTCGACGTTGAACTTGAACTATTTTTGTTGGCTATAATGTTTTTTGAACGATACACCAAACATCCCCTTTAAACACTTTTATTTTTCAACAACTACAACAACTTAAAAGATTAAATAAAAAATGCATAATGAGAAGAATCAGACGTTGAAAAAAAACTATCTATGTAAAAGAAAAAAAAAGAAGATAAAAGATGTAAAAGGAAAAGAAAAAAGAAAGAAGAAAAATCTAAAGAGAAAATATTGAACAAAAAAAAATTTAAAAGAGGATAAAAACCACAAAAGAAGTATAGCGAAAAAATAAAAAGAAAACAAAAGCCGAACAAAAAATTAAAGAAAAAACAACAGCCCAATAAAAAGAAGCAAAAGCAGAAATGGAAAAAATTTTAATATATAGAAAATAAATACATGCATACAAAATAGAATTATGAAAAAAAAACAAAAAATTACAACTTACATTTATATTGCAAATAATATACTAAATAAAACATAGATGTTTGAAAAAATTAAAAAAAATTATGGAATACATATAATATAAAAAACCAAAATATCAAAAGTAAATGTGTTTTATTTAAAATCATCAAGATCTGAGTGTTGGAACAGCTCATTTTGGGTAAGTCATTCATTTATAATATTATGAAGATATCTAAAATATACCTCGTTAACATTTAACTCGCTGTTGCCGCGAGTTATATTTAGTTATAACCGTCTGTGATCACTATAACAGCCTTTATGATAGAACTATAGTCATGAAATTGTATATCACTCATTTCAAATAAAGCATTGGGACATTTAGAGCACATATTTTGCAAATGGAAATTTTTAGTGTAAAGAATAATCCATTCATAATACAGCTTTATAATATTTAGAGGTCAGTTCAATGAAAAAATATCATCTTTTTATCACGTATGGCATCGGGACACAAATGTGCAAATAACGCATTGGGGCTTTTCCTTTTTTCATGAATAATTCATACAACAGCGACACACAAACAAAAAGCTTGAGTACAAGAAGGCAGACTCACATATTCCCATGTATTTTGACCCGCTGAACACGAATCTGGCATCCATTTTGACCAGTTGGCTCTTGCTTATCTTCTAAATAATTAGATGGTACCTATTTAACGGATGTGTGGTATGCTTTTTTTGGAATGAACGATATATCGAAATTAACAAATTTTGAATTTTTAATATAAAACAATTTGAGGTAATCATCTCTATCGATTGACAAAATTGTGTAGTCATCTGTCGTTTTTTTAATTAAAAAAAATCGCCTCTATCCTGTGGGGAGTCGCCTGAAAACGCAAATTGCTTTGCATGTTTCAATATCGAGTTGTGTCCCTTTTATAGTTAGGGTATAGATGTATATAAAAATAAAAAATCGTAAAAAATAAAGATCAAGTTGGAAAATCAGCAAAATCGAATGAAAACCAAGGCCTAACTCCCATACAAAATACTTTATTAAAAGGATCTCTTAAAAGTCCACTAAAAATAACAACTTGAAATTAGCAAATTGAGTTTGAATTTGATGAAATTGGATCAAAACTCAGCACATGGTGTAATTAACAAGGTGAACTTGTCCTTTACAAATGTCTCTACGACTCACAGCGATGCGAAAGGGCATGCTAGACGGAAAAAAGTCGAAATCGAATTTTTACATTCTGAATATTTAAAACTATTAAATAATGTTCATTGATCTCAGGAATAATTTTTTTATTTACCTGCGCTTTCTACAAAAAATGCAAAAATTCTTGAACCCAAAGGTGATTTTTTGAAATTTTTGCTTATGAGTTTTCTAGTTATACTTAATTATTTTTTTAAAATATTTCCCAATATCCAAAAGAGTTGAAAATTGGCATACTTTATGAAAAATATAAGATCATTTAAAATAAAATATCTTCAATTACCTATCTTTTAAAATGTTTGCGCTATAAAAAGGTATTTATCGATATAACTGGGTAAAAAATTAACATTTAGTAAAATTTTTGGAAAATAAAAAAAAAGTGCCATTTTTTATTTACAAAAATGTTTTTTTATTTAACCGTTATTATGTCTACTCTAAGTTCTAAAAGTGCCAAGGTGCGCAAATGGCCAGTTGCCTTGTTTTTTACCCCGTTTGATGGTCCTAAAAATGCATGTATAAAGTAGGTCCTGACCGTTTTATATGAAATGAATTGAATTTGAAGTCGACTAGACTATATGTATGTATGTGGTGTTTAAATATTCTCAACACATTACAAAATATTTTTAAACTAAAAAAAAATATTGTTATATGTATATATTAAATAAAAAAAAAAATATTTTAGCTGAGGTTTTTTTTAAAAAAAAAACGCAAAAATTGGTAAAATATTTTGTAAAATTAAAAAAAGGGCCATTTTATATATGCAAACATGTATTTTTTATTTAACCATTATTATGTCTTATTTAAGCTCTAAAAGTGCCAAGGTGCGCAAATGGCCGGTTTCCCTGTTTTAAAAACTGTTTGATGGTCATAAAAATGTTATTTATTTTCATTTCAAAACCAGGTTTTAACTGTTTTTTATTATTTTGATAAGCCGATAGCCCAAGCTGCTAGTGCTTTTAATATTCATTGTTAATTAAATTTATAAGTAGTAAGCAATGATCTTCGACTGGGCCGAAATTAAAATAGCCCCTCGACCGAACCAAAGTATATTCAAAGTCACTTTGTATGGGAGGTATTTCATACTCAGAGAGCATATTAAATATCGACGCTCATACGCTTTTCCATCAAAAATTTCAAGTCCATCTATTAATTTTTGTGGAATTCTAAGACGTTTTACCTTTTTAATAAAGTCATTTTGTGTGGGCGAGGTAGGCGTGGTTTTCAACCGATTTGATTAATTTTCCATTTTGACCTTTATTTTTCAGACAAAAGCTTTTCTCATTTCTTAGTTATGGAACAAAATATAGCCCACATGCATGGCAGCTACCACGCCCACTTGTTCAATCGCGCCGAAATTTTTTCCACTTTTTCGAAATTACATACAAGACATCTACGTTTAATTTTGTTACTGTAGCTTATCTGATTTCTAAGATATAGCAAAAAATGTGATTAAGTTGTATGGAAGCTGCCACGCCCACTTGTTCAATCGCACCGAATTTTTTTTACTTTTTGCAAATTATATACAAAACTTCTACGTTTAATTTTTTATCGTAGATTTTCTCATTTCTAAGATATAGCGAAAAGTGTGATTAAGTTGTGTGACAGCTGCCACGCCCACTTGCTCAATCACACCGACATTTTTTCAGGTTTTTGCAAATTATATACAAAACGTCTACGTTTAATTTTGTTATCGTAGCTTAACTCATTTCTAAGCTAAAGCGAAAAATGTGATTAAGTTGTATGGCAGCTGCCACGCCCACTTGCCCAATCGCGCTGAAATTTTTTTATACTTTTTTCAAATTGCATACAAAAAAATCTACGTTTGATTTTCTTGTCGCAGCTTGTCTAATTTCTAAAATATAGCGCAAATTATGTTTCAGTTGTATGGCAGCTGCCACGCTCCCTTGTCTAAAATTTCTGAAATAGGTTTTTTGCATTTTTCTATACCTAAAACACCGGAAACTACCAAAGAAATCCACAAAATAATATTTTCCGTCTAACTTGTACCAATCGCATCACTGTGCGACTGTCGAAAATTTTTGACAAATGTTAAAATTTTTTTGATTTTTTGAGAGGTGAGAAATTCGGGATCACCTTGTTAATTACATCATGATTCCGATCACCTCAAATTTTAATTTGGGCCAAGCCGAAGATAATTCTAGTGAGGTACTAAAGAATAAATAATCTCTGTTAGGTTTTTAATTTGTTTGAGTTTTTATTTTTATGCAATGAAAGATTCATTTTAATTTATATTCATTTTTTAAAATGTACTTTTATATACAAAAATTTTTCGATTTCAAAATTAATAACGAGGTTTTTAAGGAGATGAGATAGTTGCAGATATATCAATTATAACTGTTAATTAATGTGAATTCAAATATTTCCATCTTTAAATTATCTTTGGCACCAATCAAATTTTGTGTGCGTAAGGTTTTTGTAAAGAACTTCATTTCCTCGAACTCCTTTAAAATAGTCCTATTAAAAAAAATACGAGTCTGATAACTTATCTCAGAAGTAACACTCCTATATTTTTTTTTGCAACCAGAGTAATGATACTAGCAACCTTAAATACCTGCTCTTTGAGCGTCTGAGTGAAATTTGTAACTGAACGCGAGCGAAATCGGATACATGTATATATTAAGTTAACAAAAAATTTTGCTGAGTTAAAATACCCTAATAATATTAAAATTTTGATTTCTTGAAAATGCAACACTGACAAGTTACTTGAAATTAATAAACAGTTATTTCTCTTTTAATGTTCAACTTAAATTTTACCTCAAACTAATTTAAAGTAAAGCATAGAACATATGGTTACCACAATTTTGTTGCCTTAAATCTTGTTTCGATTCCAAGCAGCTTTCACACACTAATTTAACAACTTTAACAACTTCATCTGAAAATAATCGACATGTCATATAAGCTGCATCAAAAGCATGATCTACATCGTAGCGCTTGTTTGGAGAACAACACAGAACGTGCTGTAAGAAGTCGTCACTTAAGATCGACATTAATGCTAGCTGAACCGAATACAGTTAAAATCAAAGTGACCGTTTCCACACACAACGTGCTACATTCCGATAATTTAATGCTTGATGCTGAATTATCATTACCTGATTCGGAGCACACATGGATTGAGTCGGATGAGGAAGTTGAAGATTTTAAAAGACTAACGCTATTGGCCACAAGTATAGCGGCTGCAATAAAACAACTTCCCAGCGTTTCCAGAACTTGGGCGCTATACTTGGATGATCTTAAAGTGACAAGAGAAAAACGATTCGAACGTATTCAACGCAAATCGGAAAGCTTGCTGCAGTTTATGGATCGTTTTCCAGTGACAGAGCTGTAGCGATAACAACAAAAAATATCAACTCCATTTTGTAGGTTATGTTTTAGTGATTCTACGATTCTTGACGAAGAAAATAGAAAATAATTGCATTATTTATATGGTTTTATAAAGTTTAAGTTAAGGTAAAAAAAAAAAAATACAAAATTTTACATCAATATAAGTACTTGCAATAACCTTTTAAATTTTCTATTAAAGAGTGTCTTTATATTGACAATGCTAGAGCAGTTTAATTATAGTTCAATTAATTTCTTTTTATATAAATTTTTTGTGTTTAACGTTGAAATTTTGTATACAACTTATTTTAAAGAATATTTTTATTAAATCAATATAACCAAATTTTTTATAATATAAATATAAAAATGATATTTTAGAAGAAAGTGAAAAAAAACTGATGAACTAATAATTTCGTAAGTCTTACACGATAAATTTGAACTTTAAGATATCGGCAGAGATAACTTCTTATATTATAAGCGAGCAATCTCTGGTATCGAAAAATGATCCACGTATATAATTTTCAAGTATTTTTGGAAGCAATTGGAGGAAATTCTCGTTTCTCCATTGATATATGACGATGGTTGTCTCACTGATATTAAGCTTATGACTTAATACAACTGTTCTGTGTTCTTAGAATTAAGTAATCCCCTATATTGAAGATATCGAGTACAAAGGCTGTAAATTTTTATTTAATTGAAAAAACCAAAAATTAATAAACCCAATACAGATCTCGAAGCTGAAGTTGGTATTAGATATGAAAAGTTTTTTTATATTTTATTATTTTTATATATTATTATTATTTTTATTTATTTTTATAGGTTAAATGAATCTGAAAAGAAAGTTGGTTATACAGATTCTTATCTATGATACAATCATCATTTCTTATGCACTAACTTTACTTTATATCGATATCGAATACAGCCTTATTCTATGTGAAATTCTACTTCTAAATAAATGCAATTTGTTTTTCATTATCAGCATGGCAAATAGCTGTAAAAATTCAATGAATGCCATCACAACAAAATTCGAACACTTCAACTTTAAAAACGAATTAAAAAAAATTGTGACGACATTAAAAGGTCAGACCAAGTCCTTTTCTTTTTTGGTCGATTTCGTCAAACTGTTTCGTCAAACAATCGATATTTTTTCGATAAAAACAAAAATTTAATATAAAATTTAATTAAATTGAAATCAATTACTGATCAATATTTTTCGATAAAAATATGAACTTAACATTTATAGGTCAATCAAAAATAAAAATCAATTATTGATCAATATTTTTTCGATAAAAATAAGTGTTTTGTGTTAATAGATCAACCAAAAATAAAAATCGATCATTTATCGATATTTTTTAATCAAAATACAAATTGATAATTTATCAATATTTTTTGTTATAAATCGAGATGCGATTGTCATAAAAAAATCATTGATTCAACGATATTTTTATGATAAAAATGTACATTTCTGAGAACCGATTGAAAAAAATTTATGAAAATGAATTAATCAATACATTAAGACCATCGCATTTCGAAATCTTTGGAGAACTAAGTTGGAAAATACCTCCATTCCATTTAGATTTTATCATTTGAAAAATATTTTTAGAAAATCAAACAAAATTTTTGCTCAATTAAAGACGCGGTGCAATTTATTAAAAGAGTTTTTATAAAAAAAAATTATATTTTTTAAAGATGCTACTGCATAAATTATTAACAGGACGTCTTAGATGATAGCATTGATGTTATGAAATGATGTTAGCATTCTAACAATTAAGCTTATGTTCCATATTCATTTCATTTAAGCAGTACGCAAATGTACGCAAGTGTTGTTATTATTTTTTTTTTGTGGAAGATGCAGTTCGCTGTTGTTGTTGTTCTTGTGGGTGTTATGGAACTGCTGTTACTTGCCGTTTAAATTGTGCACTTATTAAACGTTGGCCTTCTTCAGACTCTCCTGTACCAGCGGCAAATTCTTGCTGATGAAACACTTGAATCCGCGGAAAGCCCATGCGCAAGAGTCTGACTTCTGTTCGTTTGTGTCGATGCACTTTTCAATTTCGGTCTTGACCTCTTCCTTGTTCTCCTTGCTTTGTCCCAATTGAGCGATCAGATTTTCAGTTTTGAAGCCATCGGTGGGATTGAAAAGATGGAATTTTTCGAAAATGCACTCGATGTAACAACGTGTGGTCTCATCATCGGGGAAGTCGAATTTCTTGTACTTCTCAATGTGTTCAGCGGATACCTTCTTGGCTTCCATGCACTCCTTGCGCGCCATCATCAGATCCTCCTGGTTGCGCAACTTGAACTCATCGGCGAAGGCCTGACAAGAAAAATTGTAAAAAAAAATTAATTATTAGATATTATTTTTTTTTTTTTAGACGTCCTCCAACTTACGAAGGCAAACAAGGCGAACAGCACTGCAATTGTATATTTCATCCTGGAAACTTGCTTTTATCGTTATTGCTGAATTCGAGGATTAAAACTCACTATTGCTCAGAAACTGACTGATGTCGTTGCTCTGATTTCAACCGCTTTATATAGCCGTAAAGCGATTCCAACCAGTGCCACTTCATTGAAAGCAAGCAGAGCGTTGTTGTTTGTAGCGGGGGAGTAACGCAGAGCGTAGATTGAGTGCAATTCTGACTTCTTATTCAGAATGTTCACACAGCAGACGACAAACAATCAAAAGCAATTTAAAATAACGTAAAAGAAACTGATGACTAGTGGACGACAATGATAACAACAACAACGTTAACATAGAATGATTTTAATCAACGCACTCCTAGCACTTCCCCACTCTAGATTTAAATGGCCATCTAGTCACATAATGACTGCTTATTTTTTGAAGTTTATTACAATTGGTTATGGTTGTTTTTTTTTTACATATTTTATGAAATTTTTTTTTAAAACATAATTATTATAAAAATGTAATTGAATAAGTTTGCTTTTGGAAATATTTAAATGAAACTAACTATAATCCCACTTACCGCAAAGATGATATAATGAAAAAGCAGTAAATTCGTTTGACAATATAGCCGTAAGGTTAAGAACATGGAGGCTCTTTTCCCCAAAAGCTCACTTAATCTCCAATACGAGCCGGCCTTGTTGTTCTATCGTGCTCTCAGGTAAATTTTTCGCACAGACCCACCCAACTCTTGATCTTGACACAGATAGTTCGTCAAAAAGCATCACTTCCAGAATGAAAACACTAACATTTTCTATGATATGGGCATTGTTTGAGGGATTTTTCAGTAAACTCATCTGGGTACATTAAATTTTACAGATTTTAATAGGAATTTGTTCAATCGACTTTAAGGTTTTTTAAAAATTTCCATATTCCGGCAACTCTGTTTGCTTGGTTCATTAGAATTTATTTTCTCCACAAAAAAAAAAAGAAAGATATTTAAATATTTAAACTGCTTAAAAAATTTAGATGCATTTCATAGGTTAAAGGTAAAATTAATTTGAAAGCAAAATTCAACGCGGAGAATTAAATTGTTCAATTAAATTATTTTTGTAGATTTTTCGAAGTCATGGCACATTAATTTTCTGAAGATGAATAAAAAAATATCATGTTTAAGGTACTACTCTATCTTTGATGTAAAAAAAAACATAACAAATGATTAATCTTATTGATCTTATCTAAATCTAAGTTTGTCCTGGGTTCTGTAAGCGGTGAGAAAAGTAAACGAAAGAAATCGATTGTACCTGAAAACCAAGGAAATTTTATGACCAAAAAAAAAAACATATCTGGCTAATTCTAGAAGTCTTAAATATTAACAAATTGATTAAAGGCCTATCAAAACTCCATTCAGAATTCCCGAGAAATCGTGTCACAACGTGAAAGTTTAATTTTTGTTATATATTGTAATATCTTAAAAGAAATATAAGGAAGTTATTTTTGAAGTAAGTAATGCACCAAATAATAAAAAAAACAAAAAAAAAAAATCGAAATCGAAAATACGAATGTTTAAAGGTAGAATAGAACCTTTAATATAAGTATTTAAGACTCATTCATTCATCACATGATGTCGAGACATAAAACTGTACATAAACAGCTACATAGGTAAAGCTATTAAAGTGTGTCATGCTATTGGCTTAACAACGTAGAATGATTTATAAGTAGCAGAATATAAATTACGAGTACATAGAAAGAACTACTATTTAACACGGGGTGGCAACGGCTCAAGAATATCTCTGTGAAATAATTTTCTCTAACCTTCGAAATCTATTAAATATGAACTGATAACTAATGCAATTTATTAAGGTTTTTATTAGATATGCATAGGTCAGGTTAAGGAGTAGAAAGAAGTCTGAAAATGTAATAATACATTCCTTACTCCCTACTATCACACACTATCAACAAAGTTCTTCAACAAGCGCATTGAATCTTTAATAGATCATTTTGCTTATCAGCTTACATAAATAAAGCTGTGGAACGTACTCACCGTGTCCTGTACTTAGGTTGCTACATATATTTCGGGAATAAAAATAAACACTTTTTTATTTTGCAAAAAATTTATTTTTTTTTTAATTTTTTTCCACGGTACCACTGGAGACAGGTAGAAAAATAATAAAAATTCCGTGAAATAAGGAAAACAAACTAGCGCCGAAAAGTTATTCTTCATCAAGACAATGATTTCTTTTGGTTATAGCGCATTAAGGACAAACTGCGTGGGTCAACGAATTGCGAGTGTCACAAGCGGAATGGCATAAATGTTGCATCAAATAGTTCGAACGCATTCAAAAATGTATTTATCATAAAGGAATATATGTCGAAAAACAATAAAGCAAACTGCGGTCTTTATATGTATTCCCGAAATATATGTAGCAACTCTCGTATTAGATAAATGCTCCACATAAGGTTTTTTTGAGAGCTCAAGTAATTTCTTTCGTTAAGTCCTTGACTTTCTGCTGAACCAAATACGCCTGAATAACTGAATAATTTCCGAAACCGAAACCGTTTATAACCGTAAATTTATAATTTTCTAGTTTCATATCATATCGATTAATGCTTGATATCGAAACTTTCTATGCTCGAGTTAGCTATAAGAAAAAATTTCAATATAAATCGAAAAATACAGGGTGACCAAAAATAACGGGGACAAGCTTCACCGATATCGTAATGCTCGTAGAATTCTATAGTGAATGTAGTTATTAGTGATTAAGTGATCAGTGTTCAGTTCGTTCATTATTCGGTCGCTCAATGTGCCTCACCAAACTATTTTCAAAGTTACACACCAAGAAACCACACAGCGTTGTCAGTTTTGCACGATAAGTATTACTTTCGGTATTTTTAAGCTCTTGTGGGATGCTGCGGGATAAGGAAAAAATCACCGCTTTATGTGACAAAAATGTCATGCGAGAAAAATTTTACCACATGTGCGATATTTCCCAGACGAGAGGAAAAATGCGAAAAAAGAGAATTTTTTAGGTATTTTTAACCGACTTCAAAAAGAAGGAGGTTCTCATGTTCGTTAGTTTCTTTGTTTTTATTTTAGTCTGACAACACTGGAACCATCAAATAATCAAAAAGCGAGTTGAGCAAAATTCCAGGATTTTCATGAGAAAAACGGCCCATTACACTGGTTTTGGTCCTAAAACTCTTAGTCAAATTGCGAAAGCGGAGATTCATATTAAAACTTACAAGGTTCCAAGAGCGCACTTTCTTACGGAGGAATCAAAAAAGTACAACTGCAAAGATGCGTTGAGAAAACATTTTTTTATTGATGACAGTTATTCACCATTGAGCAAGCGCACAGCAATCAAAATGATAGAATCTGGTCGGTAAGAACTCCTGGTTCATCATACATCATCGGGCATCGTCATCGTCAAACCATATCTGTGTTGGCTTAACCACCTGATGACGAATTTGTGGATCAGGTGGTTTAAATCAATAAGGAAGTTTACCAACGCAACATTTTGAAGGCTTGGAGCCTATTTTCTTTGGACTTAAAACCATTTTGGTGAACAGGAATACAGATTCTAATAGGACTACATTCCTGCTCATAGAATATGTCGGACATTATCCGCCATTATCACATTATTATATGATATGGATTCAAGTGCGGATCCACGGTGGGGCGATAGCCCCCCCCCCCCCCCCCCCCCCAAAGCTTTGTGAATATACAAGTTCTCTAAGCTAGTCTCAGAACATATTCAGAATAAAGCATTTGTGCCTGAGTATTTATTTAAGCGTATACTGCCTTTGTACAATCATTTTTTGAACAATTCGTTATCTGCATCTTCAGATGTTCAAATAATCCGAAATGCTGTTGGTACTATGAAAGCGACGATATCGTTCTTTAATGCCTCGGCGAAGCGTTCCAATACATTAAAAAAAATAATGGGTAGTCGGTTATCTAGCTTGTGTGAAAGTAGATGGGTTGAGAGACATGAGGGAATTTAGCAATTTCGTTTCGCTCTTCCGAAAATGATTGAAACCCTACACCATGTATCTCAGTGGCATGATTCGAAAACGTCGTCAAAGCAAACGCTTTGAGAATTGTTTTTTGTGAAACGAATTTTTTAGTTGCAGTCGCTTGCCTCTCTGATGTGTTGAGTAACGCACAAGCCCTCAGCTGTTTCCTTTAGAAAAAACAAATTGATGTTAATTAAATCTGCCCAGAATACGATTCAAGATACTTTAAATTTATTACAGAAGAAACGAGAATCCTGTGAAATAAAATTTGAAACTATTTTTAAAGAAGTTA
>OX030950.1:58556433-58784109 GCA_943735915.1 Pherbina coryleti
CCAATTCTTTATTTTATATTTATTTTTTTTTTCCTTTTTTGTGGTAATAACTGCCCCTCATCACATCAAAATAAAACATATAAAGGTGCCAGACTTAAAAGATGCCGCCAATGGCGCCAAAGCGCCGAAAGATGAAATAAATCATATCATTCATTATGAAGGAATTTTTTTTTAAAGGTGTCTTCTCGAGAGTTTCAATTTTATGAAGTGTTATGAGAGAACGTAGAGAAAAATTGGATTTTGAAAAATAAAAGAAAAGAAAAATACATCGTTTGTGTTTAAAAGAATATATATTCAAAAAACCAATATTTTCAACCAAAAACTTCAAAATTTTAAAAATGAAACTGCAAATCATATTTGTTCTTAGGTTCAAGCATATTTTATTCCATTACTATATGTAAATTTAACATATCCTTTAATTTTTTTTTTTGTTTGTCTTTCTAGGCTTCTCCCTACGTGCCTGAAAATTCTTCGATATGCAGCCTACATTACATGCCTTAACGTATCCACCTTTTTGGCTTTACATCATTTGCAGATATAACCACAACAACTACAATAACAGAATACAGCAAATGTTCACAAATACCAACATACATTCTCGTAAGTCATATGTTGGATATATGTCATTATAGCACATGACTTGAAAGTTTATATGAAATGTCAAAATGTATCTCGTCTGCTTGTCTTTCAGCCACATCAAAGTCTCCATCATTGATGTAACCGGCCATGTTTCTTGTGTTATTGTTTTGCTTTCTTGTTGTCTTTTCCTTATGGCTCTTACATCACGTGTTGCTTTTGTGTTTACCCTCAGAGTTTGTGGTTTTTAGTCCTGGGTTTTGTCTGTGCTGTTTTAATAACGTCAAAGTTAAAGAACTGATCAAATTTTGATGTGTTAGGATTACAGCCAAGAGGGAGGAGTTATTTTCTCTTTAAAACAAGTACACAAATGTGTCCATCACAAATCATCCATATTTTCGAATCAAATAAGTTTTTTTGATTTCATTCTTGGTTTGAATCAGGATTTTTTATTCTTGATTCTTGGTTTTTAATTTTTGGCTCTTGACTCCTGATTCTTGATTTTTGATTCTTGATTCTTGATTCTTGATTCTTGATTCTTGATTCTTGATTCTTGACTCATGATTCTTGATTCTTGATTCTTGATTTTTTATTCTTGATTCTTGATTCTTGGTGCTTGATTCTTGATTCTTCATTCCTGATTCCTGATTATTGATTCTTGATTCCTGATTCTTGATTATTGATTTTTGATTCATGATTCTTGATGCTTGATTCTTGATTCTTGATTCGTGATTCTTGATTCGTGATTCTTGATTCGTGATTCTTGATTCTTGATACTTGATACTTGATTCTTGATTCTTGATTCTTATTTTTTATTCTTGATTCTTGATTCTGGATCCTTGATTCTTGATTTTTTTATTTTTGATTCTTTTTTATTGATTCCTGAATCTTGATTCTTGATTCCAGATTTTTTATTCTTGATTCTTGGTTTTTATTCTTGTCTCTTTATTCTTGATTCCTGAATCTTGATTCTTGACTCTTGATTCTTGAGTTTTGATTCTTGATTCTTGACTCATGATTCTTGATTATTGATTCTTGATTTTTTATTCTTGATTCTTGATTCTTGGTGCTTGATTCTTCATTCCTGATTCCTGATTATTGATTCTTGATTCCTGATTCTTGATTATTGGTTCTTGATTCCTGATTCTTGATGCTTGATTCTTGATTCTTGATTCTTGATTTTTATTCTTGTTTCTTTATTCTTGATTCCTGAATCTTGATTCTTGATTCTTGGTTCTTGGTTCTTGATTCTGTATTCTTGATCCTCGATTCTTGATTCTTGATTCTTCCTTATACTTGATTCTTGATTCTTGATTTTATATTCTCAATTTTTTGATTTTTTTGATTTTAATTTTGATTTTGATTTTGGTTTTGATTTTGATTTTGATTTTGATTTTGATTTTGATTTTGATTTTGATTTTGATTTTGATTTTGGTTTTGGTTTTGATTTTGATTTTGATTTTGATTTTGGTTTTGATTTTGATTTTGATTTTGATTTTGATTTTGATTTTGATTTTGATTTTGATTTTGATTTTGATTTTGATTTTGATTTTGATTTTGATTTTGATTTTGATTTTGATTTTGATTTTGATTTTGATTTTTATTTTGATTTTGATTTTGATTTTGCTTTTGATTTTGATTTTGATTTTGATCAATGAATTTGATTCCAGGTTTTTTAAATTAATATTTCAATAGTTTTAATGCAGATCATAAGAGATTAATCATATGTGAATTTTCATGATCATGGATCCTTATAAGGTGCTCTATTCAAAAACTTAATTCAAAATTTCGTAACTCGCTAATCGAACTCTTGCAAAAACATTTCCATTTTTAGCTTCCAGCACTATTACTTCTATATCAGAACTCACTTGAAACGTAGGCTTGCAGTGACGATTATAACCCTCATATGTCAACTTAACTCATTCATCATTACAATACGATGTCGTTCGCTAGTAAACAAAACCTAGAAAAGCCCACAAAAAGAAAAAAAAAACGAAATCACTTACTTAAAGTCACGCATCTGAACGTTGATGAGCTCAAATCTCTGTCAGATGCAGATGTAGAAATAGTAACCAAGATAATGATAATGACAATGATGATGATGATGATGATGATGATGATGATGATGATGATGATGATGATTTTGATGATGCTGCTGATGATGATGGTGACGATAATGATGATTTTAAAGTTTTTTATCTACAAACCTTCAACAAAGCGTACGTAAACAAGCGGACAACTATTGGACAGCCTGCTTCAGGAGACAAACTGGACAGACATCAAGTTGCTGCTTGATGACTTAATTTTCATTTCAAAAAACCCCGAACTTGAAATAGAAAAATAAAAACCTCTTCGAAAAAAAAACTACAAAATATGTGATAATAAATCTCTTCACATGCGCGAGTTAGATGAAGATGATGAAGTGTTCGAATGGATGCCACTAGACACTTTGCTATACTGAAGAAAAACCACTGTGAATCGGGTTGGGAAGGGGAATAAGTGAAAAGAGGTGGATGCATGTTTGTAGCACTTCAAAATAACAGCAACAACAACAACAACATGAAAACCCATGTTAACTTGTTTGCTCACAGACTAATCACAAGTTTTGAAGCATCATCGAATGGTGTGACGAAGCAAATAAATTTTTAGGATTAACAAGTACAACAACAACAGAGTTATATTCAGAGTGCAGTAGGAAGTCACCATCGTATATTTCATCGGGATTACAAAAATTCTCAAACATAAAAGATGACGATGACGATGTTGATGCTGATGATGATAATGACGATGATGCTGCGATGATGATATTATATTTTAAGATTATTGATGAAATCCAGTGGCCTAAATGTTTTGCTGATGGCGCACAAATCTTGGCGTCTTCCTTATGTTTCAATTAAAAATGCATTAATCACCAACTTAGGATCTGATAGTTTTAATTTTTAATAAGTGGATAATTTAATTAATATAGAATCCATGTGTATCTGGGATGCGGATAGATAATCATAGTAAGTATGAGAGAGTTGTAGACGGCTTTATGGAAAGTCCTGCCTTTGGGCTTATAATTTCATTAAATGATCTTCTATCATTTCTCAAAGCTATTAATAGATTTTTTTTTCTTCTCAAAAATACATAAATTATCTTTCTTAAATGGCTCTCATATAACATCGGATGGATGTTTCATTATATATTTTGATCGGTTTTTATAAATGTCCATATAATTAAAAATGAATAATTGATCCCAGTACTCTATTAAAGTCTTATCTGAGCTATTTCTTATCTGCTGTTATAATCAAGTCATATCTAGGACTCAAACCATTGCTTACTCTTAGATCAAGTAAGAGAGAATAAAAGGTTTTTTATGTTTGGGGCAGTTTAATATTTTTACATTTTTTTTAAGATTTAAGGTCGTCTCTATCTTTAACTATAGTTTCGAAACCATCCAATAGTCTAAGTATATGATGTGTCTCTAAAGCAAATCATCCAAAGGCGTTAAATCACGAGATGGATAGGGGCTAGACAGAGAGTATACTTACATAAAATTTCTCTTATTATATTAAAACTTTTGCTTATATCTTCTCCATGTTCTGAGGCAACATTATAAAGACATTGCGAAATGTCCCAAGTTAAAAAAAGAAAGCTTCCCAAATAGCCACAGAGAATAACATTAAATGTGACGACTTTGAGTGATGAATAGAAAATATCATTTCACAACCTGAACAAGCTTCCTTCCAAGCTTCCAGCACTTCCCCATCGCAGTAGTCATGAATATATCATAAACGCAACACTTACCATCAGCTCACCTTAGCGTACAACACGCGTCTGCGTGTTGAGTTTCATTACTACTCCCGTGCATGGAGCATAGTACAGAAATATCACCAACTATTCAAAGCGATCCATCTACAGCCAACTTCATGAAACCAAGATTTAGCATCATTAGCCAAAAAAAAAAAAAAAAAAAAACAACAAAAAATCAGAGAAATTGTAGAGCTAAAAAGAGTTATGAGAGGAGTTATGTGAGGCGAAAACGCAACCGTTGTTTTGCAGACAACTTGTATATTTGTCTGAATACTGGCCGCGGGCCAATCTACTCTTCTTCCACTAGTTTACACCCAGTTTTTGCCATACAAATGCCAAAATAAAAAACAATATAACCAAAAAAGACGCTGAGTGCGAGACAGAGTTGAAGTCAACCCCTGCTCGATCGGGACGTAGCATCGCTGCGAGGCAGTAACTCGTAAGATTTTTTGAAGACCTCCAATGCAGCACGCGATTTATTTTAACTGAAACTGAAGTGGCACAGAACCAACTAACAACAACAACAACAATAACAACACAACAACAACAACACTAACAGTATCAAAAACAAAACAATTCAACATTTCAATATGAACGAATCCGAATTCGAATCCTCAGCCACATGCGATTTCAATGGCTACGAAAAGACAATCGCAGAAACCTTCAAAAGCTTCAGAGCTCAGAGCATCAGAGACAAATAAAAACAAAAATAAAAAAAAAACAAAAACAAAAACAATATGAATATGAAATTTAAAGGGCGCAATACTTGCTGCTGTTACTCTTACTGGTTTTGGTCTTGGTCTTGGATTCATGACTACGGATGGTGTGCATCACACAACATCCCCGCTTTAGGGTGTATTTTGTGGTTCTTCCTCTTCTCGGCAGAGTGTTTCTTATATCTTTTATTAATGATTTCGCCCGAATTGGTCGTTTTGGCGTCTTATCTGTCAGTTTGAGGTGTTTCGGTTCTGCTTGCTAGACGAAAAACATTCATGTGAGAGCTGAACTTGCATTTTGAATGGACTAAACACTAAACAGTTAGGAAAGAGTAATTGAGAATGTCAAAAACTTTCAGCACTTTGCCTTTACTTATACGCGAGTAGGACTTTAAGATCTGGCAGTAGATCGGGTTATTATATGGTATTGTACAGAACGAAATTGGTCGAACTGAGCTAAATATATTGTCGATAATGCCAATAATTTGGCCTACAGAGCTATTCTACTGTCGGTTTCAACAGCTGTACAGCTAAAAATTGACACAGGGAAAATAGGAAGAAAATAACGTATGAAAATATAACGTTAGTGCGAGAAAATTTATGAACAAGACCTCAGCAATTTTCTTCTCAGAAACTTATTTGAAAAGGTTAGACATCGGGTAGATGGTTTGAGGACCAAACTGAATTCTATGAACACGGGAATCAAATTATAAATAGAGATTAGAGGGAACCCTTTTCTAGAAATCTGATTGAAGATAGTAGAAAAATCTCACCAAGTGCGATAATATACCAGCAACTGGGAAATACAGTTGCTGGTGCCAACGTTGAAGCTCCACTTCCAAACTCCAATGAATTCTTGACAGTTATACATCACCTGGAAAGAAACAAAGCCAAAGATGCCGATGGCTTTAATGATGAGCTATTAAATAATGGAGTTGACATTTTCTTTTTATGCAGTCACAATATTTTATGTAAAATATGGTTGAAGGAATTGATTCCAACCAATCAAGGCTGTTAATTTCGCTCACTTTCTGAGCGCGTTCACTTGAATGTGAATTTTTTTGAAAAAGTGAGCGCAAATTTATTCTAAATTAAATTAAAGTCAATTCTAAAGCTGTCATTTCGCTCACTTTTTTGAAAAAATTGAGCGCGCTCAAAAAGTGAACCGCTCAGATTGTGAGCGCGCTCAAAAAATGAGAATGTAGATCGCTGCTTAATCCATTAAACAATTTATTCTTCTTCTTTGGTATATCTTCTTAATATCAAATCCTTGGACTTTTCGAAACTATCAGAGAGATATGCTGAAGTCCATGGTATAATAATACAAGGTAGTATGACAGTTGCTTGGGAAACCAGCATCTGTCAAAAAAAAAGTCAAGAAAGAGGGCGTTCAATTATTGCTTATGTTTCCTCCATTGTTATGTTTCAGCGCTTGCAAATAACACAACATTTGCTTACAAAATATTGCCTATTTTATTTAATCAATAGTGAATTATTATTACTACAACGAAGGTAACTTGTGAACTTTGTGTTATTAAGTGCAAACATAAAAAAAATGTTGAAAACGTTCAAATGCAGCAACCTCCGCAGCTGCAGATGCATATGGTCGAAATTAAAGAAGTTTTCAATTAAAATTAAAACACCACGGCTGGAAAACGTTAAACACATATTACACATGATTTTTTCACAACTTTCATTATTATAATTGTTTATTTAACGTACATATTTTGCGGAATTTATTTATTTTTACATTCGTTTAATTTTTGGTGTACGAACAACTGTTTTTGACAAATGGTGGTTTCCTTGTTGCTGAGAAAATCTATACTTGTCAATGCTACCTGTATTATAATTGTATCATGGCTGAAGTCCATCGTCAACTACCTAAATAAACAATACCAGTTTATCAGCTATCAGCTATCGACCAAAATTTTTTCGGTACAACAAATCATGGAAAGGACCTTGGAAAGCAAAATGACAATTATCTCAACTGTGTCAATAATAAAGCCGCCTCTGACAATTAATAAGGATACTACTTTATCATTGTTTTTGTAGACATTGTTTGATTTTGTAGACATTGCTTGTAGACTAAACCAACGCTCAGCGGATATCTCCTGTTATTCCAAAAGATTACGCTTCAGAAGACTTAATGGAGTAGTGTCGAAGAAGTTTTTTTTTTAATTTATACACCTCAACTTCCCGGGAAACACACTGCAAGGAGATTGTTCCACAATTTTACTGTGCGACTGAAGAACAAACTATATCGGTAAGCGAGATTCTATGTGGCATCATCAAGGAAATGGTGTATGGGTGGACTTGTTGGTGAGCTGCCCGAGTGGGCCTGGGAAACACACGAGCTGACGGCGTTAGGAAATGTATCTCACGTCAGCATTTCCCAATAAACATTTACAATCACAGAAGCGTCGCCAGCGATCGTCTAAAATTTGCAACACCATCGGCAGCGAGCTCACATTTTCATCACCAATGAATTTTCTGTTGTGAGCAGTTGGTTCCTTACAAGGGAATACAAGGGAAAAAGAATCGTGACCGAATCGCATTGAAGGCTCGCTAGGGAATCTCTTAAAAGCGTCGCAGAAGAGTCTTTGGGGAGAGCCTTAAGCGATTCATTGAAAAGAATCGCAGACGAGTCTCCTAGTAGAGTCTAAAGCGATTCGCCAAAGAGCATTGCCAACTAATATCCTTTTCCACTTATACACTTTTCCTTTTATACTTCAAAATTTTTGCATGATTTAAAAATATTCTTAAGATTTTTTCAATTCATCTTCCAACACACATATACGCGAATCGCGGAAGAGTCGTTAAAAGATCAAATAGCATTTCATCTTCCAACACACATATAATCGAATCGCGGAAGAGTCGTTAAAGACCTGTCCACCCAAAATCTGTACACGCAAATCATGTCAAATCTTAAAAGCAAATTTTGGGAAAAAAAATATTTTACATCTTTAACGACAGATTATTTATTAATCTTTAAAAAACAGGCATATAAAAATTTATATTTCATTATTATGTATGAAATTTCGAGCGTGCTTCTTAATCGCCAACATCAATCGTTGAACATCTACTCTGGCGACCTGGGCAGCAAATTTGTTCCACTTCAGTAAAATCGATTCCGGTTTTATCACTACTCCTCCATATTTTTTAGTTTGTATTTAACAATTGCCCAATATTTTTCGATCGGGTGCAACTGAGGAGAGTTTGGAGGGTTGAAGTCCTTTGGTACAAAATGTACATTATTAGTTCGATACCAATTTACCGTTGCTTTAGAATAATGAATCGATGCCAAATCTGGCCGAAACAGTACAGCAGATCGGTGGTGACGTATAAACGGCAATAAACGCTTTTCTAGACACTCTTTCTTGTATATTTCAGAGTTCATCGTTGCTGATGTCACGTATTCCCAACTCTTCAAGTCACAACTGTATATGGCTTGCCAGATCATCACTTTCCTTGCAAATTTATCAACCTTTTTATATTTAAATTTTGAGGAGACACCAAAACCCTTGTCTGCAGTGTAAAACGTTTGCCCTGGAAGCTGTTGCAGATCAATTTTGACAAACGTTTCATCGTCCATGATTAAACACCCCTTGAGTTTCGTCAACACTTTATCATACAGTAATCGAGTTCGCTTTTTGGCGGACAAATTTTGTTTATCAGACCGGTTCGGGTATTTAATAGCTGGGTATGACTTATAACCTGCTTCTACTCGTATTTGCCGAGCTGTGCTCCTTCTGGTTTTGAATTTTTTCGCGCGGTCATTGTCGGACAGACCAGGGTTTTTTTAATTAAGGCTAGGATGCTTGCCTTTAATTTAATGTTAGATGTTGCTTTTTTTCAGACGTTTTTTGCTTTCTTTCGATGCTCAGTGTTTCTTTGTAACGTTTTAAAATGCTATAAATAGTTGTTCTAGGAATTTTTAATACTTTCGCGAACTTATTTCCTGACCAAGTCGGAAATTAATTGGAGCGGCTAACTCCATCGTACATAATATAAACAACTAACAAGCAAATTGTGACAAACTTTAATCATATAACGGGACTGTTATTCTCTTCGAAATAGTACTACATTTTTTTAGTACAACCTCATAATGACCCTGTAGGAATCCCTAGAGTATGTACAGATTTTGAGTGGTCAGGTCTTTAGAAGAGTAAAATGTAATTCATCTTTCAACACATATATAGGCGAATCGCGGAAGAGTCATTAGAAGATCAAATAGTAATTCATCTTCCAACACACATATAGGCAAATTGCGGAAGCGTCGATAAAACCAACTTCTCTTCCAACGATAGTCCAAATGATTATAGGCTTTCTGTGGTAGTACCTACACAGAAGACTTAAGCAACCAACATTATATCTTTCCCGAAGAGAGTCCAGTATATATCTTTCCCGAAGAGAGTCCAGTAATCTCGCATTTCTTTTAGTTCGGTTTAATAGTTTCAAATAAGATCTTCAATCATATGTTCAAATATGCATGTTGTTCTACAAGAGCGCTATAACCTTGACATACCCTAATTACTCCAACTTATTGATGGAGCAGTTACTGCGATAATTTCCAGAATAGTTCAGCTGTTATGCCCAAATATTTCAAAATAACTAGTATCAATAGACATGAGGTCCTAACGTCTTATACACTACGTTGCTGTTTATGTTACGACCTATCTGATGAACATCGTTACTTCAACTAATCCAGCATTAACTCCTTCAGCAATATCATAATAGAAATCAACTGAAGGATAATTCTTACCAACAGGTGCTACTTATTGACAGAACTAGTACCGAATGCATTAATAGAATCCAATGGCGAATGAAATATATACTGAATATAAAACGAATATATTACCAAGCAATGATAAATACTTTCTTACGATTATCCTTCCAAGAAAACAAACATTACATTTAACTTTAAATGAGATAGTACGGAAGTGATCAACCCCCATCAACGAGAAATGCTCGCGAAATCTACAAAATATACGTGATAGCATTTCTTTTTCCTGAATTACCTTTCGAAGCAAGCAACGAGTTTTTAAGTCAGACAGTGCGAATGCATACCTGAGTCTCATTTTATTTTCAAAAAGTAATGCTTGGAGATATTTGGTAATGAGTTTGGATATGGTTTTAAAGTAGTCCCAACTTCGACAGAGCTTATGAAAATCGAGCTATGTTCTTCATGTTTAGCGAATGGCAGATGATGCTTTACAAGTAAAAATATCCGTTTTAGAACCCCGCTGTAATGAACGTGAATAAAAACGTAAACCTGATGAAAACGACCGCAACTCCACTGAAAAAGTCAAGGTGCACTAGAAACACCAAGGTCCACTGAAAAGACGCACCCATGCCCAGACCAAGATCACGGGCCAAAATTACGCAGCGAAGTTAAAACCAGCGAAAACTGTTGGACACGAATCAAGAATAAGATCGACCAGCGCTTTCAAATCATTGAATTTTATTATCAAAATTCGTGCTCTGTATAAATGTGTTTCGTAAATAATGTCGTCATAATCGTTTCGTTTATGGTCGTCATAATCGACCCACCAAGCAGGTTATTAAAGGTGTCGTGACCGAATTTCGCAAAAGTTTCACTATATTGGACATCAATTCACCAACCCGTATGTGGAGAGTGCGTACCGCGTTCTCAACAATTGGGCTTGTGTTATTTGACTACCTAGAACATTTTACGTAAGGACCTCGGCATGAAACCATAAAAAGTACAGCTGGTGCAAGAACAGAAGCCGGGTGACTTATCATAACGTCGTTTGTTTGGGTAATGGGGCTTAGAAAAGTTGGATGAAGTGACGAAGCTTTTTTTTGCACGTCAACAAACAGAATTGCCTCATTTGGTCTGAAGAGCAGCCAGAGGTAGTTAAAGAGCTGCCAATGCACCTCGAAAAATGCACCATTTGGTGCGGTTTGTGGGCTGGCGGCATCATTGGACCGTTTTTTTTTAAAAATAATGAAAATTGCAACATTACAGTCAATGGAACAAGATACCGTGCGATGGTTAACGACTTTTTTTACCCAAAATGGAAGAATTGGTTGCCATGTGGTTTGGGCCTTTTGGGATACCATGGGCCTATTGTGAGGCGAGTTTGGTAACGTCACGTTTTTGAGCAGTTCAATGGCCGCCAAAATCATGTGATTTGGCCCCACTAGATTATTTCTTGTGGGGTTCCGTGAAGTCTCCCGTGTACAAGGACAAACCATCCACAATTGCAGCCCTGGAAGACAACATTACAGATGCCTTTGGTGTAATACCGGGCGAAATGTTGGAAAAAGTATGGCAAAATGGCAGCTTACGGATGGACATTTACATGAAATAATCTTTAAAAAGTTAATGGCAGGCATTGATGTATTGCTCCAAATGAATATTTCATTTACTCTTGCAAATTTTCTGTTTCTTTTTCAATTTTAAAAAACCAAGCGCTTAGAAAATCACCCTTTAGAACGCTTGTTTTTTACTAATCTGGGTCAAGACCCACAACCGATGATCCATGAATTTATCATGAGGATCATATGAAGATATAACATCATATGAAGATTCTTCTTCCCAAAATCGAACAAACATATCGACCTTCGACTTCGATACAGCGAAGCAAAATAGAAGTCATGATTATTGGTTGGAAAATTAAGGAATTAAAGGGTTGAGATGAAGATTTTCAAATTCAAGATAAAGAACTGATAAAAAATTTAATCTGGATTTAATGTCTTTGGTATGATATTTGCAATACTTTTCTGAATATTTTTCCAACTTTCTTTTTATTTCCTAACTTACTAAAAAAAAATCAAAAATAAAAATTAGTTTAAAAAGTAATATTCCAGAGGAATTCGAAAGGGATTTGAGCTGTAAACCCTTGGATATCTGGTCGAATGCTTAGTTTCAAGGGTTTACATGGTGTAGCACCAATTTAATTGCTTAAGAACTCAACTAAATGCCCAATTTCTCCCAGTAAATTTGAGACGTTACAATCTGGATGCATCTATAATGCCAATAAAACAACAAACGGCAACCGCACTGAAACTCTCAACATAATGGCACCAAGATTGATTTCCAAAAATTCACTTCATAGCCACCAACAACTCAACTTGTCTCTAGCAACATCAAAACCTTGAAACAGACACGCAACTTTAGCCTATATCACCAAATTTTTTTTAATTTTTTTTTTTTGATTAGGCGAGGGTTGGTTATGCAAACCTTTAGCATATTATACCGAGAATGAACACCCAAAAAAAAAACGTATTTCACTCTTTTAGAATTTTTGAAAACTAGAACTATTTAAACCAGCACAAAGCGTCAAACAACAATCATCAAAGTGACCTTAAAAAAGGGACGACAAAAGACAAAGTAGGCGTCTACCGCCCAAAGTGAAAGAAGAAGCAGAGAGTAGCCGCGCGAAAAAGCTATTTAGGCAGCAGCGACAGCAGCAGCATCATCAAGTCACTGTCATGCGTTGAATGGCCAAACCAAGTTGCGTTGAAATGCTGTTGCCAACGTCGCAACGGCTGACTACTACAAGAAGCTACTTAAGACAAACACGCAAAATCAGAGCGCGCGGTTTTTAGCCCAGGGGGCTCAACTAACTTTTGACTCGCATTGCATGCGATGGTAAGGAATGGGAATGGGTTGGACTCTGGCAGAAACCAAGCCAGCGGCTGAAATGGTTTGGTTTATTTGTGCTTAGCTTGAGCTGGCTTAGCTTGCTTTGGATTGGGTTGGGCAGCGTCGATGCCAGGCTCTTGGTTAGTTGGCACAATAAATGCCTGGGCGATGGACGACTAACGATGTCTTTGTGTGGGGTTCCTTGGAAAAAGCAGTTAGTTTGCAATGAATCAAAAGTAGCAGAAGCAGCATCAGTTCCACCAAAAAACTGCAGCCGCTCTTAAAGTGGTCAAGCTAGATGCGTTTTTTGTTGGCGGTGTTGTTGTTGTTGCATGGTATATGGTACATATGGCATATAGGAAGCAGCAACAACAACAACAACAAATGAGCACATGGCATGCTAATTTATGAAGTAGCAACGAAACGACATGGATGCGGTAATTATAAGTTTGTACCAGCAAAACACAACAACAACAACAACAACAACAACAACAACAACAACATTTCGCCTAACTTGACTTTATAGTAGCAACCAACAAAAATGTTGACCAGAAGCTACCAAATGCAACAAGTGCGCCTTGTTGCCTCCTGTGTTGGTAGCGGTGCACAGTGTGAGAATTTTCCAATCGCACGTGCAAAAAGTAAAAAAAACACGTTTTTTTTCCAGTTTCCACCTGTCGCCTCTACCTACCAACCTATTAAAATCGCTTCATATTTTGCACATTTTTATCAATTTATCAATCGTTAGGAAATTGGGAAAAAATTTATGTAAAGCACACTTACTCTCAAACAAACTGACATCAGTGTTCACGTGAACATGGATTCACGTTTTTAAGCTCACTTTTTTTAATTTTCACGCGTCTTAGCTAATTCCCCTAAGTTTTTTCTGTGGTTGAAACTGTTTTGAGCAGGGTGGACCCCTAAGGCATACATATATGAAGGATTTTTGGACAAGATGTTCTAATTGGTTTGGCAGGCTTCAGATTGCGTCATTGGACCTTCATGGACTCTAATAGCTAACCTAAGGTTGGGCTTATCTTAGTTCCAACGTGGGTCATTTAGACTTTTGTGAGTTCTAGGAATTCTTGGAAAATCATGCGATGGAAATCGTATGGAAATTTGAATTTTTATCTGAGGTAAATATTATGCCTTTACCTCAATCAAAACCAGCTACAACTTAAAGTCGTCAATCGTAGCTGTAAAGTATGTTACCAACTCAGCCACCGAGGTCATTGAAACTTTTATTGGTAACACGGACCCATTGATAAAAAATGAATGATTCTTTGAATTCATTTTGTCCATGGGATCAATAAAAGTTTAAATGACTTACCTGTGTGCTGAGATATGAAAATGGGAATCTAGTGACAGATATCCAGAGTACACTGATGATGTGCAGGGAACACTACTCTAGGCTTTTGAATGGTGACGACGACAACAATCCCGCCAATAGAGATGATATACCGGAAACCCCAATTGTGGACGACAGCATTGAAGTTCCGCTGCCCGACCATAGCGAAGTCTTGAAAGCTATAGCTCGGCTTAAAAACAATAAAGCCGCAGGAGCCGATGGTTTACTTGCTGAGCTCTTCAAGAATGGAGGCGAAGCTCAACTTAAATGCATTCATGAGCCTCAGTGTGCTCTGCCCAATCCACAAGACTTGCGATCCCACAATTTGCGCCAACTACCGTGGGTTAAGCCTTCTTAATATCGCATATAAGGTCCTGTCGAGCGTATTATGTGAAAGACTGAAGCCCATCGTGAACCAGCTCATTGGACCTTATCAGTGTGGCTTCAGACCTGGCAAATCCACCATAGACCAGATATTTACGCTACGACAAATCTTGGAGAAGACCCTAGAAAAACAAATCGGCACACACCATATTTTTGTCGATTACAAAGCCGCCTTAGACAGTCCAATAAGGAATCATCTTTACTCCACCATGTCTGAATTTGGTATTCCTGCAAAGCTCATCCGTCTTGGCAGAATGACACTGAGCAACACCAGCAGCACAGTTAAGATCGGGAAGGATCTCACTCCTCCATTCGATACCAAACAAGGTTTCAGACAAAGTGATTCCTTATCGTGCGACTTTTTCAACCTTATGATGGAGAAGATCATCCGAGCTGCTGATTTGAGACGCAGTGGCACGATATTCTACAAAAGTATTATGCTGCTGGCGTACGCTGATGAAATCGATATCATTGGCCATAATACGCGCGAAGTAAGTGCAGCATTCTCCAGATTAGAGAAAGAGTCGAGTCGAATGGGTCTTGCAGTGAACGCAGATAAGACGAAATACCTAGTGTCAACAAATAAACAGTCCCAGCGTCTTGGAAACCACGTCACTGTTGACAACATCTCCTTCGAGGTTGTTAAGGACTTCGTCTACCTGGGATCCAGCATAAACTCTTTCAACGATGTCAGTATTGAGATAAAACGAAGGATAACTCTTCCCAACAGGTGTTACTTTGGGCTGAGTAGGCAATTGAGAAGCAGAGCCCTCTCTCGACGAACAAAACTCACGCTCTATAAGTCACTAATCATGCCCGTCCTATTATATGCAGCACAAACCTGGACTTTGAGCAGTTCTGATGAAAATACTTTGGGAGCCTTCGAGAGAAAGATCCTTCGTAAGATATTTGGTCCAATCTGCGTCAATGTTGAGTACCGAATTCGATGGAACCACGAGCTGTATGAGCTGTACGCTGACATCGACATAGTTAAGCGCATTAAAATCGAGCGGCTCCGCTGGCTAGGTCATGTTGAGCGAATGGAAAACGACGCTCCAGCGAAAAAAATATTCGATTCGATGCCCGGAGGTGGTCAACGCAGAAGAGGATGCCCACATCTTCGTTGGAAGGATCAGGTGTCGGATAACCTGACCACGCTTGATGTTTCCAACTGGCGCCAGCAAGCGCAAAACAGAAATGGCTGGCGCAATTTCTTATACGAGGCCAAAACCGACTTACGGTTGCAAGCTCCAGATAAGTAAGTAAGTAAGTAAGTGTGCTGAGATAATTCCAATGTATCCCATTGGCCACATAATCATTGAGTTTTGTCCTAAAAGTTCACTGGATTCATATTTGACTCCATGACTCACCTATCTAGGATCATAGGATAATCTAGGTGCATGATTGGCCCATCTGATAAGCGATATAATTTTTAACTTAGGATCCCATAGGACTCATTTAAGTCCAAATATACGACCTGTGAACTCTGTTAAGCCCAGTCTATACCTAGTCATGGAATCTCGTGAGGCCCCAAAAAATCTAAATAATCAGATCCGGAGTTGGCAAAACCTATTGGAATAACTTTTCCAAAGAATCCTTTATGCCTTAGGAGTCCACTTTGAGCTAAGTTTCTATCAGAATTAAAATCTACTAGCATAAGCTAAGATGCTTGAATGTCGCAAAAACGTTAACCCATTAGCACGTGAACATGTTTTTTTGGAACTTTAATGTAGTTGAAGTTTGTGAATTCGACAAAAATTCCTAAATACACAGAAAGTGTTTTTTAGAGGCATAGAATTTCCTAGAGGGATAGCTTTCAAACCAATTGTCAAAGTCAACACATGTGTCTGACATTTGTAATCAGTATACTTTAGTAAATTACCTAGCTAGGTCTTACACCGGAACAATGTTTAAAAATCGTGAAAATTTATTTCCAAAATTCGCATTCTGGGTGGCAAACTCACAGAAAGCACTTCGCACACATTGCGATGAGGAATATTTCTGACTTAACAGGTACATAAATAAGCAAAATTGCGGTATTTGGAGTTAGAACAACCATGAACAGACTCTCCAGGCTCCCTTACATCCAGAAAACATTACTGTTTAGTGTGGTTTGCATGCCGAAGGCATTATTGGTCCATACTTTTTCAAAACTGAAGATGGAGCCAACGTTACCGTCAATACTGGGCGCTACGGGCAAATGATTCGCGACTTTTTGGTTCCATTTTTGGTCGCGACCAAGTCAATATCAATCGTCTAAGTGCTAAACGGTTTCAGCAGGACGGTGCAACAAGCCATACAGCGCTTAAACAATCATTTTATTAGGACGAACTTTTGTTGATCGAATCATATCAAGAAATGGGCCTGTCGATTGGCCACCTAGGTCATGTGATTTGATTCCGTTCGACTACTTTTTGTGGGGGTACGTCAAGCCATTAGCCTATCATGATAAACCAGCTACTACTGACCATTGGGACACCAACACTTTGTGCGTTATTGGCGAGATAAGGCTAGCCATGCTGGAAAAAGCGGTGCAAAATTGGACCGACGATTATACAAAAAACTACCCTCTGTCCTAATATATGGAGAGCTAATGCAAATTATGGAAATTCAATTTAATTTTATTTCAAAATAATTTCATTTTCAAAATCTGTGGTCTAACAAAACACCCATGGACCAAAAAATGCAATTCTTTGAGTATTCTTTTTATTAAAATCCCAATTTTGTGTGGAATTGAACCACTGTGGGACGTAGCATTTTTCCCAGGAAGAGATTTTCTTAAGAAGAGCTCCATCCTGCCTTATATTACGTAATTAATATGGAACAAGAAGTCATTGGATGTATCGAAGATGGATTTGGCAATTCACTGAATACACTAAAGTCAAAAGTATAGATAAAATGTGTTTATGTGTCAAATAATTAAATAAAACCTGAGATCAGCTGTAAAGGAGTTGGGCTTAAATGGGGACATAAATTGTATTTTTATTTTTTTTTTTTTTTCATTCAGAAGTACTGGCAAAATACGTGGATTTATCAAATTTTCTGGCCCAAGACCACACACGACGTAGTGAGTAATAGTCAGAGAATATCACCACAATTTTATGGGAGCGCGTCATGAAGCCGACCCCTCCCACGGTCTCTCCACTTGTACAAAACATCTTTATCAGAGTTTAAGTTCACGTGAAAAATTTTCAAGACTACAATAATTATTTTTTGCATGACATGAACTTTTGGGTCGCTGGATTGGCAAAATCCAACACTGTGCGCAAGGTGCGTCAGGTGTGCTCGAGTCTCGAACTCGAAGAGCTTGTAGTGCATTTTAATGATGCTCCTAGTATTGGCGAAGGAGTTACGGCATGTTACAAGCGGCATGTTAGAAAATAAAAAAAAAGAAACGAAGATCCTTCCCCGAGGGTTTAAAGAACAAAAATCAAAAAACAAAAAAAAACACCCAACAACTGAACAGGTTAAGAGGCACTTTTGCAAATTGTGGCCATCATTTGGTGCAGGGAAGACTACGTTCGTTTGTATTGCTACTCACACTCATTGCTTGGTCTTTACTCCAGGAACTCTGCGCAATAGGTATTTATCTGGTAGCAAATGCAGCGCACTTTAATGTGGCTACAACTAGCTGCAGGTTGATAGATGATATGTTCCCCCCAAACCAGCAACAACAGCAGCAGCAGCAGCAGCGAACAGGCGCAAGCTAGTAATGCATGTTGCATGGGCGTTGTTTTTGGGTTGTTGCTATTTGTTGTTATTGTTTAGCCTAACATGCGCTTGTTTCTTCTTCTGCTCTTTTTTTTCATTTTAATCAACTTTCACAGGAATCAGCAAATTTACAGAAATCAACACAATGCGTTACAGTTAACTTACGTACTTCTTGTTGTTGTTGTTGTTGTTGTTACGGTTTTCTTTGTTTATTATTGCTGTAAATTTGAATATCTTGGTCACATTTAGTCAGGGCCATGCAGTTTAGTCAAGCAACATTGTTGCTTTGCTTTTGTTGCTACTGCTGTTGATGTTGTTCTGTACGATCATTAATCATGCTTTGCTCTCAAGATCGACGAAGTGCTAAATAGCTGTAGGTCTTCGGACTTGTGTGGGTCTACGGATTTACAACGATCGGAGCATAGCTAGGAATACATACATTCTTTTCTCTTTAACTAGATTTAGGAGCTACGAGTACACTAGATATACTGACAAATTTTAACTTTTAGTTGAACCTAAAAGTTTACATTTTTTTCGACAGTTCTCGATTTTTGAAAACATGGGGCATTAAGCCCCGTTTAATAGGTATATTTTCATAGTAAGAGACCGAAAATGTTGAACATATAATGTTTAAAGACTTTGCTATCCAGTCAGCATTTCTTCAGATTAGAATAATTTTCTAGATTTCTTAAAGATCTCGCAAGTTATACAAGCATAAATGTACAAACCGTTTTGTTAACATTTGGCGTAGTTATATGATGGGAACTTTTAATTCGTCAACTTTTTTGGAATACTTTTGCGTAGGTGTGAATTTTATTTAGTTAAATTCATTGGGAAATCTTTTAAAGTACCAAATAAAGTTTTTATAAGTTTTTAAGCAATTAAATTATAAATTGATATTTGCTGTATAAGTGTTTTTCTCACGCCCATACACCAATAAAGAAGATTCAAGTCATTGTTTAAACTTTCTGATGAATCATTAAAACCAAGGTAATAACAGAAGCTGTCTTTGCTACAACTTTTTGCTACATTTGCCTCAAAATGTGACATTACGAACAAAATATAAAAAAATTTAAGATATTCTGTTGAAATTTCCATCTAAATTATTTTAACTAAGACTCTATCAGTTGTGATGGTAAAAGAAAACTCACCCTACTTTCACCATCACAAAGAAAGGTCATACCTCATTAATAGGTGTAGGATTGCAAAGACATATTATTTAACAACTGATTGCTAGGTAGTTTAAGAAAATGTTGCACTTTAAACATAGTCTCCATGTGTCTTCTTTATAATCCAATAACAATTTTGGAAACATCCGAACAATTGTCTATCTATTAAAAAAACAAATTCTACACCTCTTGTTGATACACCCTATTGATGAAAAGAAGTTTTCTTCTCAAGTTGTTATTTAACATAATAATTTTTAAAAATATTTTCTTTAAAATATTGTTGTTGTAAGTCATCTCTGGTAAACCTAATCGTTGTATTATTTAACAATAAATCATTTCGAATAAATTGCTCGAAAACGGTATCGCTGTTTAATGCTCGCCATAAATGGAATGCCATCAAACATCAACCATCATTAACAATAAAATAATATCGAAGACACAAGATTTAGAGGTGGACAATCTTAAGATCAGTTCAAACAGCTTTGCTGCGTTACAACTATTTTCTGAATGAAAACAGAAAACCAGAGAGAAAAAAAAATGAATACCTGAGGCACTTGGAGCGTCAAAGAACTGAACGAGAAATTGGCAAATCGGCAAACTTAAAAAATGTTTGACTTTTCTGAAATAGCTAAGAAAATAAAAGAGAAGGAGGTAACTAATTAACAGCGAAGAAAAGTAGAGACAAACAAATTTTCTCAAACATAAATGAACACATGATCAAAATAATGAAAATGAAAAGATATGTGAAATTCGTGCCACTAAGCCTGAAGGTAAAAAAAAACAAAAAAAAAAGAAATGAATGAAGACTTCCAGTTGGCCGAAAGTCTTATTTTTCGAGTTTTTTGTCTCACAAATGACGGATGATGAACAGTTAATACCGGAGGTTATATGCATAGGTATGAAAAGTTCGTGTCAAACGTCGAACACTATAGGAACAACTGCTTGAAACTGCAGCTGACGCAAATAATTATCACAGCAGATCCAAATAAGTACACAGGTCTACAAGATCTTGATTTTGGGCAGATGGGAGGATTCATGCAAAAATAGTTTTCTGCGTAGAATCCAAATCCGAAGGCAAAATTAGCCTATAACGTCAGGATCTAGAGATATTTGAGGCTATTTTATAGAAAAAAGGCTTTTTGTACTCATTTGTAGTCTAGTATGCCCAAAAGGCTCACAATTATTAAATAACTAGCAGGCCGGAGTGGTCCGCGGCTTCGCTACGGACGTTTTCTCTTTATCAATAGTTTATCTTTATCAATTTATAAAAAACCTTATTGAATCACGAAATGTCACTTCTATAAACGTAAAAAGTCAGCCGTTTGTTTCTCTTGTTCATTTATAAATTACAGGATAACCACGGTCAAAACATGTGTAGTTTGTTTATTCAGTTATGTTTTGCTTGTTGAGAACAAAGAGAGAATAGAGTAGAGAGTAACATGGAGCTTATTGAAGCTTTCGCAGCACAAAAGCATGAAAAGCTAACGATCAAGCAATGCATGGGATTGTGTATGATTGGGCGAATTTGGGATTGGGATGGGAAAATTTCTCAAAAAGAAAATACCTTTTTATCCTTTTGCTGCACAAATTTGATATTTTAAAACTTATTTCATAAAAATCGGACCAGTACTTTTGGAGTTTAGCGGCAACAAAAATTGTTCACTTTAATTTAATATAATAGTATAGATTTCAACGATCACCTGAGGTTATCAACAATTCACTATGGACATATTCAATTCCAAAATCTGCTCTGTTATAAAGTTACACAAGATTACGCAAGGAAAAATCGACGACGATCATTGGACTGCTCATTTTATGGCCTGTAAATGATCTCAATAGAAGCTCAAAAACCCATTTTTGAAGAAATTACTTCAAATATCTGCAAGTTCTGATCTGATATGTAAGTTTTGACCTAATATTTCGAAAGATTCTAATCCCACGCTAAAAATGTCGTCGGAATTTAATAGCAACTGCCGAAAGCAATTAAATGGTAATTTTTTGACTCCCACTCGCAAGTCGGAGCCATACAATATTTTCAAAAAGCCCCCACTCGCGAGCATGAGTGCGGGCTCCAGCTGTTAACGGCTCACCAGCTGAAGAAAGAAAAATTGTACAGAAACTAACAAGATAGATTGATTGGCACTGGCTTCGGCTCGCGAGCGGGAGCTACAAAAATTGCTTGGGTTTGTAAGTGGGATTTGCAGAATATAAAAAATATGCTAAAGCTCGCGAGCTAAGAGCCAATTGCCATAAAAGTATTCTCTCGCGAACGAGCATTTTCGTTCGCATGCTCGAAACATTAAAAAATATGCAAAAAATTACCAAAAATGTGCAAAAGTAGCTAAAGGAAGGAACAAACCCGTTTTTTGCTTAAAAAAAAATGCATGGTCTACACACCAAAAAGTATAGAAACCAATATAAAATCCTGTTAAGACTCTAATGTATGTATACGAACTTTATGGGAAGACAGATTATTTTTTGTAAAACCATAACTTCTAAAAAGAGGGTTTGGTTGGAGTAAAGATGGATGGGTTGTCATCATTTAGCCTTCAATTGTCTTTGTCTTAACATCATTGTGATGCGCCTAACCAATGTATAAATTGCATTTTCAACCATTTTAGATTGGGTCGAAAACCAGCCTTTAACCCTTCTCCTTACCACAGAATTTCAAACCTTCAAATTTTATCAAATCCCTAGTTTTATTTTAAGTTTACCTATTATTTAAAAAATTTCAAATAAATTATGATTCTTCGTCATGTCTTCATCATAACAAAACGCTACACAAACAAAATTCGCACTTGAAACAATAAAAAAAAAATATTTGCGTCAGCTGCAGTGTTGGCAACCCTTAGTTCCTATAGTCTTGAATATTTGACATGATCACATTTTTTGTAGACCTGTGTCGTTTAAAGAACTTATCAAAATAAACAGTTTTTTGAAGATTCTCATGGAACTGAAGCGGGAAAAAAATTTAAAATTTTAATCTACAATGAATACAACCAAACAGCTCTTACTTAAAACTAGTAACCTTTGACTAACAAGAAAGCAAAAACACAACTGTGGCAACAACAACAACAAATGCGCTACACTTGTTTCGAACACTGCATAAAACTAGATTAAATCCTTGAAGCCCTAATCCTTGTCAAGTGCTGGCGCCAGTCTGTGTGCACCTTAATAGGATCGTCTGGATGTCAGCATTAAGCCTGCTCGCCTTGCAACTTACCTGCATTTGCAAAATTTGCCAAAACCGTGTATTACTCGCTTTTGTTCTACGGTTGTTTATTTTTGCAAAAGGGTTTAGCTACGCTTCATCATGGCTTTCCACATTGAGCGTGTTAAACTGTTTTTCTTGGCCTTTGTTTCAAATGCGGCCCGGTGACCTTCTGCTGTCTGTCTTGTTGTTATTGTTGGTTTTCCTTTTTTCCAAAACTGTCTCGAAAATCAAAACGGTTAGGCTTTGTTTTTCGAAAAATTTTGCTCGGATTTAACTGCTAAGGAATAACAAACCATTTTCTTTATGTGGTTTGTTATGCTTTTGACTGATTTTTGCTAACAATTGTTTTAAACTGACTCTTGGAGTGGATTTATTTCTTTTGGGTCGTCATTATTTTTATAGGATTTATGAAAGTTTAGTGATGAGCCCATTAATGCTTGAAATAAAAAAAAAACAACAAAAATAAAAACAAAAACCAAAACCAAATATACTACATATAAAATATATATCGCCCGTTTTCTTCAATAACGTTACCATCCAAAAAACATAAAAAATGAGTTAATTACACAGCAACATTCGTGTTACCATGATCTATGTTGTGTACAATTTTGATAACGATATCTTCTTTAATTTTTGCAGAAGAGTAGAATTTGTGATTCATTCACCTCAATATATTTCCGATTAGATCGTATTATATACCAATAATCTCCAGTTTTTTTTTTTTGTCACTTTGTATGGATTAAACCATGTACATTACAGTAGACTTGTATATTTGATGTTTTGCCCATATTTTGAAAATGGCGATTTAATTTCCTTTGTCTATTCAAAACTTAAAATGCTTCTCATAAAAATCTAGTTTTTTGAGTTGTAACTTTATTGCAGAAAACGAGCGATATATAAAATACGTATATAAAATATATTCATACATTGCTTCTCAAAAACGCGTTTTAGAAAAAATTTATTGAACAAAAATATTTCCAATCACCAGAAATTTCGAAACTATCAGTAATTTCGGAATTTTTTAATTTTTGATATAGTTTTGGTTTTTTTTGTTTGGTTATGACAGTTTTTTGAAAAATCCGAAATTGTTGCAAATATTTTTTTAAAAATATTCCAATTTGTCTAAGCAATTTATAATGTGTTCTTTCATTTTCTCGGAAAAACTATCCATCCATCCATCCGGAAACCTGAAAATCACCCAAATATTTCTTTTTTATCTTTTTAGTCCACAAAATTCCTTATTCAATAGAATCTCCATTGAGAAGAAGGATTTAACTATGGCCAGTTTTTGGCTCCCTCTTTAAATGGTTTAAAATGCTTGAATTTTATTTATAAAACCTATTTAAAAACTTATTATTAAAAAAAATTAAAATTATTTTACAATGTAGAGCTACCACCATCGTCTCCATCTTAGAATCTGAAACAACGAACTTGAAACGAGACCATGTTTCTCTAAAAAATCCAAAAGATTCGTAATGCACACACTATCTTATCTATTCTATATAATCTATAGGGGTATTCACACCGAGCTCGTTAGTTTGTTAGTTGTTACTTGTTACTTTTTTACATGCATTTTGTTTTTGTAAAAGTATCGAACTATCGAACTACCGAGTAACAAAGTAACAACTTAGCATATTTTTAACTCCATGGAATTTTAGCGCCTTAAAAAGAATAATCTGAACACAAATTAAATTGAAGTTTTTGCGTTTGCAATCAAATACTGAATTATTTCAGATGTTGCCCCTGTTTGTGGCATTTTCCACTTTTTATTTATAAATTTTCAGCAATTGTAATTTATGAAAAGCAAAATCAGCTGTTATTCCACAACAACTACAAGGCTAACGAGATTAAACGAAAGGGTGTGTTCACACTTCACAAAGTTAACGAAGTAACAACTAACCAAATAACAAACTAATGAGTTCGGTGTGAATACATCTTATGTAATATAGACGGAACTTATGGCATACTATGGTGAGTCTATGGATATTTCGAAAAAAATCATAACATCTAAAAAAAGCGTTTGATAAGCGTGAAGGTGGATGGAGTGTCACCGTTCACTTTTTATTGTTTTTTGTGGGTATTGCCAATGATTTCCATGCATTTTAAAATATTTGCTAGGTGGCCGAAACCCAGCTTTATTCTGCTTTATATAGAGTTTTATTCTCTAATCATTTACAAGTATGTACTCAAGCATGATTCTCATAGATTTTTGAGAAAGTGTTGCATTTTCTGACAATTTTATGAAATCATTCATTGAATGGAGTATTCAGATTTCCTAGAACGATTTGCCTTTCAAATTAAACTCAGGAATCATTTTTGAAATTTTTGAAATTCTTCTTGAACCTCTCTCGAATTTCTTTTTTTTTAGAAATAGTGAAGGTAGTGAAAATAGTAAAATAGAAAAATGGTTTATATAAGACCCTGAAACACGAACTATTTGTATTGTCTCTAAAAAGAACTGGAGAAGACCGAGAAGCTTGTTTGAAGAAGACTTTAAAAAAATTTTTTCTGTACCATTTTTTGCGTAGCTCTGAGAAACACTGTGAAGTATACTGCCGTCATAAGGAAGAGTGCGGCATCTACATATTTCAATATTCTGAGATAAACGACGTACAGTAATTTATCAAAAATTCACTGACTGGGGTTTGGATGGTTATAAATATTTGGATCTTCAGCATAGTAATATCCAGTTTTTTTTTTCAACATTAATGATATTTTACGGATTTTATTAAAAATGCAAAAACTGTGGAACAGACAGTGTAGATGCTGCTTTTTTGCTAAAATGATTGCTTTTATTTGTGAAGATATGACACTTCAGGTTCAAATATTTAGCAATTGAGCAAAAAATTCGTAAATTTTATTTTATTTTCTTGAAGATCAAAGTAATATGTTTAAGAAAAAGCAATAAAACTGTTTTTGATTTTCATGCTAGATGCCGCACTCTTCCTTATGACGGCAGTATAGCTCTAATAAAAATATTGGAATTTACCAGAAGTGAAACTTTAAAGCGCTATAATAAGCTATAATATAAATTATATAAAAATTAAAAAAAAAAATTAAAATTAATTGTTTTTCAAATTAATTTCATAAATTATTTTGACCAAGTGGCATAAGAAAAGAGACACGCCTGCTTTAACCAGAGTGCATGTTTATCCTTTCCTTTAAAAGTTTAAGGATAAAGTTTTTCACCATGAAATGAACTAGACGCAGTCACTCAAAAAAAGGGGATGGTATGGTATGGGTGCTATATATTGTAACTACGAGTATAATGGTATGATAGTTATGGTATGATAAGTAAAATATTATGAGTTTGATATGTTAAGTATGATATGATGAATATGGTATAATGAAAATCATGTGATGTTTCTGATGACTTATCATGATGAAATATATCTTTGGTAGAATGTGAATCATATGATGAGTTGGACGGGGTGGAATGATAGGTATAGTATAATGGGTTTGGTTTGATGGATGTCGTGTAATGAGTACTTTGGATGGAATGTTGTATTTGGTATGATGAGTTCTATATGTATGGTTTGATGGGTATTGTATAATGGTTGGGGTATATTGAGCCTTGTATGATTGCTGTCCTATTATAGGTATTGTTTGGGAAGTTTTATGGATATTATGATGTTATGGCGATGTTTATATTTTGATGCTTATGGTTTGATGCTTATGGTTTGAAGTGTACAGAATAATGAGATTGATATGATGTGTGTCATTTGATGAAAATTGAATATAAGTTATGGTATGACACTCAGCTTGATGAAGTATGAGCTTAGTAGGATGGGTATCATGAATGTTGGGTGAGGTATAATGGATATAGTGTGGTAAGTGCGTTGTTATGGATGTGGCAAAATGAGTGTGGGTATGGTAGGTTTGGTATAATTAGCATGGTATAATGGATTTGGTATAATGAATATCGTTATGACGAATATGTGTTTGATATGAAGGTGTAACATGTGGAATTAAGATAACAATTTATACGATATCACTTATATCTTAATTCTGAAATTCTCATTACATATTTCATACGTATAAAAATTCTTCGAAACAATATTAATTATCATCTTATCAATGTATGTCTACTTTATGGGTTTAACCCTCAAGGAAAAATTGGAAGACTTCCATATGGAAATGTCTTTTGGAAACTTATGAGTATTTTTAAATTGATGATGTTTTCAAACTGCTTTCTTTAGAATGCATGTGGAAATAGTAGCATTGGAAGTGATGGGGAAACATTTCTCATCGTATATTTTGAAAACTTTTGGGCAGTTTTAAATTGACGTAGTTTCCAAACCGCTTCTTAGGGAATACATGTGGAAACTTGTGCTTGTTTTGGGGCAATTTCAAATTATGAAATATATGAAGCATTCACCTTCGTTGAATACCCCATTTCTTTTCTTGCAGTTTCAGTAGCCAAGTAGGTAGTGTGCCATCCCAGAAGTCTCGGTTTCGAATCCCAACCAGACTAACCATTTTTAGTTATGTATTTGTTGTTGTTTCCACATTAATTTTTAAGACAATGGAGAGGAATTTTTTATATTAATTTTGAACACAGCAGAGAGGAATGCTTCCCTTCCATGACTTAGTGCGTACAAAAAGAAATGAAGTGTCCAACGAAGGGAAAAGCATTTCCTACATTTGAAACTACATTTCATGGAATGTTTCCTACTTATATCCGTTAATGTTTCAATTTTCTAGATTGAATTTTCACTTCTGTTGAGCTTTTCGGCAATATACATTTTTTTATTTAAACTTCAAAAATACTAGTAATGAAAGAAACTGCTCAGAAATAGTCGGAAGGGCTGTTTTGGAAAAAAAATTCAATTGTTCAGTTTTTTTTCTCTTTTGTTTTCAAGGCTAAAGTAACACAAAATATTTTTCTGTAATTTAAGCATTAACGCGTTAATATTTAAATAACATCCAGCTCACTTTTTGGTCAACACTAAGACCGATGATTATGCAGATGATAAAGCCACGCCCTCTTACCAGCTTTAATAATGTACTCATCATTCGTCTCAACAAGTCATAAGTTTCTTTAAAATGTCTACTTTTTTCATATCCTGCATATTAACAATTTTTTTATTCTTTTTTTACCTTAACAATATGTTGGCAACCATTGAGTTTGTCGGCATTATTGGCAAAAATCTTTTGACATCCTTTCATATAACATTTTTTTTTTGGGATATAAGAGAAAAAAACCCACAACTTTCCATATTAATAACAATAAAATGCAGCAGCGCTACCCACTTCAACACCAATGCCAAGTGGATCAATCAACAAAATCATCAACATCAAAGGATGATGTTCGTTCTGGCTTTCAACACACCAAAGGGAACAACTAACAAATTACAACAATGCCATTCATTGTGAGCACATCAAAATTACAAAAACAAAAAAATATTAAAAAACCAAATTCAAACCCCACCAGTGATCGCAGTATAGGCCCTCCATGGTCCATGGCGTGATCCCAGCCACAACAATAGCTCTCAAAGGCGGCTGTATTGGATGCACTCTACGCCTTGCTCTTAAAAATATGTGTTTATTATTAAAAATGATCTGATCGAATGGCTGAGATCAGATCTGATCAGATTATTTGGCTGACCAACGCCGCTATTGTGACCGTAAAACCCCCGAAAATAAAAGTAAAAAGCAGCAGCAGCAAAGCCAGCGCAATAACAGCAGCCAAAGTGAAAAATAAAAACTTGCTGACACAGTGAAAGCAATTAAATCCTATGACTATGAGCGATCGTGTAGAGCCAGACCGATCGATAAATGTTTGTTGCTGCACACTTGTTGTCTGTAGTTTTATTGTTGTTACCCAACTGGTCACACGGCTGTGATCTTTGCAGAAACAGGTGAGAGAATAAGATCACATTCCCAGTGATCTTGGCTGGCTAGCTAGGATTTATACACTCCTCATTTATTGATTCATTCATTCATGACTTTGGTGATCTTTTGTTACGACTTGTTTTATAATTTGGCGAGCAAGCCTTTAAGCCCAACAAGATGTTCCCTTTAGCCAACAATATCATCATCATTGTTTCAATGATCATTGCGATCAATGAATTACCTTTGGAGCGCTGCAAATAGGTATGACTTTGTTAATAGCCGCAGCAGCGCAACCATTTATTTAGACGCCTGACTAAGCGAATCATGATCGTCCAAAAGATCGTTACGAATATTTTCTGAGATAATTTCACCAATAAATTGATTTGGACTTCCGTTGAGATTGTGGCCACGTGATAAGCTCGTCGCTCTATGGTGTTTGCTGCTTATGTAGTCCATTGATTAAATATGAGTTTTAATGTTCAAGTCATGCTTTGAGATTTTATTTTCCCCTTCGTTTACATTTTTCTTTTATAGATTTCTGACTTTACTTTTTATTTTGTACTCATATTTCCATACATTGTGGGTTTCTTTCTTTTAATTTTTATTTATTATTTTTATTTTTTCTTTTTTGCGATGAGAAACGTCAGATAAAAATATGTCTGACACAACTATTTGAGGGTTTTACGCATTGAAGCTTTTAGTGGTATTTTTTCCACTTGAAGCTTGCTATAGTAGTTGCTAGAAGTTGGATGTGTTGTGTGTAAATCCGGTAGCTATAAGATATTTATTTGGCTTAAATTGAAATTGATTGTGTCATGATGATGAGCTATTTTAACAAATCGGTTTTTAGAAAAAGAAAACACAAATATTATTAATTGTTATTAGCTTTATGTACGTTTTATAACATTTATTTTCGGATTTCTACATAGTAGAAAAGATATAATAGCCCACCCTCAAACTTTCTGTTATACTTAGACAAAATTTTTAAGGAGCCACTTTAAAAAAATGTATGAAATAAAGAAAAAATTTAAAATTTAAATGTATTGTAGGTCATTTCCACCTTGTAGAGGTAACCCTCTATTCTACAAAGATTCCCTAAATTCATTCACATACATTGTACGCATTAATTTAAGTTAAGTGTTAATGTTAAATTTAAGGTTAATGTAAGCATCGGCATTGAGATCAGTTTTATAAACGTACACTAAGGGAAAAAAATATTAAATTTATCCAAAAACTTTTTTAATTTATCCAAACAGCGAGTCATTTTTGCACCAATAACGCAAGTACATACTTAAATCGACTACGTAAATATTTAAAATTTATTTAAATACATTTTAATTAAATAAAATATTAAAATATTTAAGCAGAATTAATAAAACATATGTGACCCGGTCTACGAAAAGGGACCTTCGGTGTAAAAACAAGTTTTCGAGAAAACAGCTGTTTGTAAACGTTTAATTGTCGCACACTGAATGGCGTCTTTTCATTTATTTCAGCTTATCCTCTATTCTTACAGAGTTGTATTTCTTAGTCTATTAATACAGATTTGTATTTCTTAGTCAATTAATACGAGTTCTTTTTTTTTAGTTAACGACCAACAGTGAAGAGGTGATTACGTTTACTGAATCATTTTTATGCGTCTTTTGATTCCGAAATAAATTAAAAATGTTGGAATAAATTACGAGTTGGAAACTTCTGCTTTGCGCCATTAGAAAGAGCACACATTAGTCTATCCGAATCGCCAAAAAAGTGAAAAATGATATTTTCACACCGAAGGTCCCTTTTCGTAGACCGGGTCACATATATTAAAATTATGCACGAATATATTTAAATGCCTTTCTAATATTTACTATTTTAAAATAAATCTATCGCATTTAAGGAAAATTTATATAAAAATATTGAAATTGAAAAACAATTTATTTGAATATTTCCCACGAGCTGCGTCCATATCAAACGCAATTTTGTGGTATATTTTATTTTCTTTTTGTGAAAATATGATTTTTGAGTGCGGTAGTGAGTGCGATGCATGATGAAATCATGTACTGTGGAGTGACATTCTTGAGAAAATACCGAGTTGTCACTTCACCTTACATGAATTCATCATGCATCGCACTCACCACCGCACTCACAAGTCATATTTGCCAAATATCCATGCTATATTACCCTTGCAACATTAACTAAATGAGAACTATAAGAAACCTGCAACTGCTGGTGCGAAGAAACTGCAAATCTATGCAGAGCAGCATCGCACAGAAACAGAGTGCGATGCTGCTGCTGCTTGGCGGCTGCTTGGCAGCTGTATGGAACATGTGTGTCAGTGTGTGGCATAAATACAATTTAAATACGGGAAAAAAACGAGATGTAAAGATATATTTGATTTATCCACGTAAATATTTAAATGAAATATATACTCAGGCGTGGATAATGTTAATATGCGTTATTTCCCTTAGTGTACATATATGTACTCCATATATCTTTTATATACACAGATATGAAATTTGAATATTAAAAATTGCTTTTATTCTGAAGTCTGTTATTTTTGACTGAATATTATTCGTCGTTATCAACCCGAAATAGTAGCTGCGTTCGATTCGCCAGCCTATACTCAATTCATGTCGCTTATTTCAAAATTTGTATGGGAAAACAACAACAAAGTCTACAGCTAGTTGAGTATAGAGTAGGTCAATTATCAGTTGAGTTGAGTAAAGTTTCGTTGCCAAGTTCTTATTTTTTAGTTGGTTTGTGTACGTAATAAGGTAAATGTAATAGATTCTGTCAAAATGTGATGTGAGTACAAAAACAAAATTAATTTATTGGCAGACTTTATGTGGTCTGTAAAAACAAAAGTGTTGCCAACTATGCAGTAAGTAACAGCTAAGTGAGTTGCCGTTTTTTTTCGTAATTGAGTTGAGCACTGGCGAATCGAACGCAGTTAGTATTGTTCAATAATCTCAATTTCTTTTAAAAATTTCTTTTTGGGAATCAAAACCTTTCGAAGAACATTAATAGAATGGAAAACTTCGCCCTGGAGGGAATATATCTTCTAACTCTATCATTTCAGAATCATCTTCAGACAAACCCGAAATATTTACTTCTGCCACTGAAAGTGCTTCCGCAATTATTTCTTCATCGGTGGACTCTCCGTAGCAAGGCAAATTGTCATCAAATTGAGTGAAATTTTCAAATTCTCCCTGTAGTTTCTTCTTCATCGCGTGTTACAACCTCCATTATATCATTCTCTTCTTGCTCAATGTTCTGCAGCTCAGAAAATTCATGAACAAATTTAGACTGTATTAAAACATTAAACATTAATAACACTTCTAATTTTTTTTTAAATTATACATTAAAACATTAAAAACTGTTTATAGTTAAGTAAAAAAACAGTTAATAATGGATTCAGGTTTTACCATTCACCAAGCATGATGAATCATATGAAGCGCCGTCAAAAGATTTATTGACTTTTTAAAATCTGCAATAGGTTTTCCTACCTCAACAGCTAGCACTTGCTTTCTTATTATATTTTGACGATAATATGCCTTGAAAGCATGGATTATACCTTGATCAAGAGGCTGTGAAATTGATGTAGTATTTGCGGGAAGTTAATAAAGTTTCACATTGTGAGGAGCGGCATTGTCGATGAATAAAATAACCTTTCTATTCTGACCTCGCATTTCTTTGTCAAAAATATGCAGTATTGATTTCCATATTTCTTGCGTCATCCAAGCTTTTTGTTGTGAAAAGTATTGTATTGGCAACATTTTATTTTAAAGACAACATGGATTTTTTGGCTTTCGGATAGCAAAAACTTTTTTGTAATCGCCAGAGGCATTGCAGAAAAAACAAACTGTCAACCGATCTTTCATTAGCTTGGATCCTTTGGATTTATTAATGCTTCTGCTTAACGAAGAATTTGGTAACGCTCTGAAAAACAGTCCACTTTCATCGGCGTTGAAAATATCCTTAGTGGTATAATTTTTTTTTAAATCAAGAAGCAATTTAAAAAATTCGTTAGCACTTTCAATATTAGAAGACCCGCCTTCACCATGCAGCTTTTTCAAACGTACACGCAAAGAAAAAAACGTTTATCACCAGTTTGCCGCAAACGAACTTCGTTTGTCATGCTTGAAATCGTTATTTGCAAACGTTTCAACAGTTGTCATAATAACAGTTCAGTTGCGAGAAACGCGTCATATAGTTGCAGGAAATTAATTTCGTTTGTCATAAACGCGAGTGATTTTTAAATTGCAGCAATTGAAAACTTCGTATTTTCCAACTGAAAATTTTGTTCATTTTTCCTTTCGTTGTATAAACATAACGCTTATAGTTTAGAGTTACTTTTTGGACAAATTGTTACTTTATAAGGAAATTGGTAGTTTGCTTAATACGCGGACGGAGATAGCAACGGAGGTGCCATCCATAAGAAGACGGACGGACATAATGAGAATGATTATTAATATAGTAAAAGTAAATAATAATGACCGAAATAGCTTGCGGTATATATATATAAGATATATTTTTAAGTTGTGACGACTGAATATTCGTTTGTGGCAAATACAGCTCGCAAACGAAGTATAGTTGGTGAATTTTTCAGTTGTGGTAAACGGAAAATTTCTTTGCGTGTACACCTTCACGTTTTTGCCATCGCCATAACCAGCCAGCGCTGGGGTTGAAGTCCTTATTCAACTTAATGGCAAACTGACTTGCCTTTTCAAGGACCATATGGCTTTAAATCACAGCGCCAGATGCTCTCATTTGGTTAAACCAGATCGTTACGGCACTATCAATTTCGGATGAACTGCTGCATCTGATTTGCTTCCTGTTAAAGTTTTCCGACAGACTTCTTTCCATCAAACTTTCTTTTTCTCGTTGTTCGATTGTTCGATTTAGCTCATTTTTTCTCGTGCTTTCCAATTCAGAAAGAATTCGTAGTTTTTCGCGATAAGTTAAAGACGTTCTCTTACTCATGTTTATTTTAATATAGAATAGAGATGACCTTGCATATCTCGCCAGCACATCATCGCCAGCCGATGACCCAGGGGGGGGGGGGCTGCAAGTTGATATATGGAGAATGGAAAAGTATACATTATAGGTACAGTTAACAGAACTTTACGCTTGTTTGTAGTGCGAGTCTCTACCTCTACCCACGGCGATTGTAATAAGAACATTACAAAGTCCAATGTGTAAACCTCCACGAGATCTTGACTCTTCAATGAATAAAACTCGTAAACATAGGAAAATAGGACAATTATTAGGACAAATATAAGAAAAAGGATAAGAAGAGGATAAGGATGACGACAAGTTTTGGAGCAAAGCAAAGGTTAGGGACAAGAATAAGGACAAGGATAGAGATATGCTGTCAGATCAATACCTAGGAGTGTGTCCACGATATAGCTAACCCCTTTTTTAGCTTAAACAAAGAATTTCAGGTTTTTCACCTATTTAGTCAGTCTGCTTTGGTTCGAAATGAGGTGATTGAAATATGTGTAGGATTTTCTAAACGTGGTGGAAAGTCGTAGAAACATCTGAATGTTAATCTGAGGCAAGTGTTATGCCTCTACCTCAGTCACCTCAGTCTGCCTTGGTAAATCCTTTCCCTTAACTTTCTTTACCACCAACTTCAAAATTTTAGTCGTTAATATTGATGAATTTTTAATGACAGTTGATTAGAAATGAGGAAAGAAATGCAGAAAGATTACAGAGTAGAAACATGGCCTAGCCGGTATTCAAGCCCGTGATCTCTGGGATGGCAGTAAAGATTTACAGCCCTATTCTGCGTACTTGATAAATTCACCTTATTGAATATTTATCAAGTATTGACTATATATAAAGATTTGGTATTCTGTAATAGAAAAAAAAGCTCTATAATTGATAAATTTGTCAATATCTCATTTGCTATTGATAAATTTATCAAGAGAGTTGTATTATTATTATTAATAATATTAATAATAATAATTTCTTTCTACAAATTAATACACTTTTGTGGAACATAAGGAAAATGAAAGCAGAAATCGTTTTAATTATTGCTGCTGTTGTTGTTCGTATATCGAGTGTTGCTGCTTTTCACAATCCTCTCTTTGCTTTTCATGCACCCAGTGTTGCCATATTTTTTTTAAAAAAACTTTAATTTCCAGATAAAAAACTTGTTTTTTGGTGAAAAAACTTGATATTGAAAATTAACTAAAACATGTATTTTTAAAATGTGTGCTTTAAAATTTTTGGCAATTCGCTTTGTTATCTCGTTGTCCCGTTATTTTGGCCACTTCATTTCTCAAGAAAATACGGAAGACTTGATCGTCAACTCTGAATATATGTAAACTGAAGCGTAAAGTTAAAAAAGGAATCCCAAAAATTGACCGCCAAGACTCGACGAAGGGAAACCTGTCATAAAAATAAACTTTGAAAAGGAGTGAAAATTAGAAGTAGCAGCTTCAAATGATACTTATGTTTTTGTAGTAACATACAATTTAGTTTATCTATTTGATTCATAGATTCACTAAAATAAAAAGCATCGTTTTAAGGGGGGAAATATACCCAGAACTTTTTTTTTCAAAAATTTCTTTTTTATTTTTTATTTTTTACATTTTCTTAAAGCTTTAGGTCTCAAGAATATGTGGTGAAAATTTTAAGTCGATATCTCAAAAAATAACAAAACCTAATGAGTAAACCGCCTTCTAGAGCGCGCAGTGCTGGCCCTCATTTTCAAACGCGTTTTTCTCGAAACCATGTTTTCAAAGTCGGTGACCAAGATTTCTCGAAGCTCAGTGAACCGATCGTTTTGATTTTTTTGCAGGTTCGTTTTATTCATAATAATCTCGTACTCGTAGCTTCGTTCATTTTTTATATTCAAAACATTGACGAATTTTTGGTCGAAAATCGTTAATTTACGTTCGGAAGTCCGCCATTTTGCAAAAAATCAATATTTTCAAAAAGGGCTATGACAAGTATGAGTTTTAAGCATCTAGTTTAATAATATATTTAATTTTTTGTTTCAGTTGAATTTAGGAGGAGCAATCTTGGTCACCGCATTTTCATATAGCTCTACAAAAAATGCTGCATCTACCTTAATATTATTTTTTTTTTTTAATTAAAAAAACACTAAACATACTCTTGAATGTGTATATTTAAAGGTATAAAAACTCTCATTTAAAAATATCCCGTAGGTTTCCTTAAAAAAAATGCACCAACATTACCTTTTTTCTTCGGCCGCTGGGTATTTTTCTCCCCTTAATCGTAAAAACTTGAAAAACTGGGTAAAATAAAAGAAAACTTTATTTTTTTAGGGAAAAACTTGAAAACTTTCTACCCTCTCAAAAAACCGGCAAAACAAGTTTTATCTGCCGACATGGCAACACTGCATGCACCTCAAGCTGCTTCTCACGCTCTGCTCTCTGTGTTATGCTATTAATGAGAACAATTAGCTGTTAACAGGAATTCACCTCCGCTGGTGAATTACGGAAACTTTTTATTTATCAAGGTTGCTGTAGAATACTAAAAAAGCTTTCGCTTGATAAAATTCTTAACAAATTTTATTGATAAATAACTTATCAAGAAAACGCAGAATAGGGCGGTTAATCTATACAATATACAAGGCTTGAAAGACAAGATTATAGTCAAAGTCATTAGAGCCTTCAGATACATCATAACCACTTTCCAAAAACAAGAAGGATTTAAATCAAATTCAATAAGGTTGTCGTAGGCGAGAAAGTCGTATTGGTCAGGTAAGTTCATTAGTTAAAAAAGTTAAAAATATCTTTAATTCACAAATGAAATTGAATATAACTGAATATTTTCAAATAGCAATCTGTAAAAGCTCGTGAAATGTTAAACTGTATATTTGGCCCCAATTGATTGCATCAACAAATATGGTCGAAAAAGTCTTAAGCTGAGAAATTATGGATTATTTTAAAAAATTTTAGCTTCCCTTTTTTTCAAGCTCCTAAGTAGCTCCCTATACCTCCTAAGATCATCGCATAACTCATTGTCTGCACTACTCTTAAATTCAAGATTCATTCATGAATCCGATGCTCATGCGTACCACCTGCCCACCTCCTAGCTAGTCAGCCTGTGTTACCCGAATCGACAGTAAACAATAGAAAAACAAGTAAAAATTATGTTGAGTTTTATTCAAAATATAATTATAATTAATTTGAATAACAAAAGCTACCGCCAACACGCACAGCGTCTAACCGAGCACAGGCCGAATAAGCAGCGAGCAGGCAGTGCGGAATAACACACATTTTGACCTCTGAACTTTTTGTTGTTTGCTTATAAATATTTTCAAACTAATGCTGCGCAAACGCACGCAATGTGACCAGAAATTAAAAAAAAAAAAAAATAAGCAACAACAACAAGAAATAGATTCAAATCTTAGAGATAAAATTTAAACGCCATGGATGGAAAATAGATAGCGAATGTTATAGCTGCTACTAGCAAAGGGAGGGGGCGAGTTGGTGTTTCATGTCTTGATTACGTTTTATGCTAGCCAAGAAATACCTGTGTTTGGCCTCAACGGAACGGATCTTAAGGAACGGAAGATCGCGTTTTCATTTCTATAAGATTTGATGATTGCGACTCTCGATGGCGTCGCACGGTTTGTCGTGCCGACCAATGTGATGGCTTCTGCTGTTGCTGCTGCTGTGTATCTGCGCTTTGTTTTGGTGTCGGCAAAGTCGACCCTATTATTATGGCTGTCGTCTTAACTGAAGGCAGGTCCGCCGCAGCATAGTAGTAGCCACGTCAAGCGACTTGCATGTAGCTCGAACAAATGTACAAAGTTATGAATTTAATTGATGAATGACTTCCGGTTGAGGTTTCTTAAGATTTGTTTCTCTTTTCTTTTCTTAGCCAGTCACGAATAGAGATAAATTTTTTATGATTTTATAAAATTTTTTCTTTGGTTTCGAGTTTTTTTTTTAAAGTGTCTCAAAACTCATTTGTGGCGATTATTTGGCAATATTTTTTAATTGGTATTGAGTTGCATGAAAAATTTGCGGTTTTCAAGATGTGAGTGGGTAGAATGTGTAGGGAATAATAGTAGGGGGTAATTTTTCAAATTTACAAATGATTAAAATTTCAAAGCTCCTTAGAAACTAAACGTTATTAACAAGGGCAACGCTGACGTCAATATATCGCTTACATTTTCAGCACCCTGTCAAAACTGAAACCACGTAGCAAAACACTCGCTTGAAATGCAATTCCAGACAATTAAATTACAATTTTTTTTTTTTTTCTGTAGAATGCGTTGGTGAAAATTTAATGAAGCTTTTCGCAACAGCTGCTCGGCTGCTCGTTAAATTTTGCAATTTTTATTTATTCTTTGAAGTAAAATGTTTTGAATTCTTGCATTAAAAAGCCTACAAGAAGAAGAAGAAGAAGAACGAAAACTTGCATTATTACACAAATATGCAATATATGACTCACACACACTTACACGCACTCACAACAGTTGCAAAGAAAAGTCATTAGCCACATGTTAATTCTCACTTAGTTGAAAATGCATTTTCTTCGACTTAGCTGCTGACGTGGTATGTCCAAGAATGCCTGCCATGGCGCCGGGTGTTACTTAGCTGGCTGGCCAGTGAAAGGAATGGAATAACTAGGTTTGCATATTTGCTGCATACCTTATGAGTACAATGTTCGCTTAGTGCCACAACAGTTGGTAGCACAAAAAAAAAAAAAAAAAAACAATCTTCTTGCGTAACGACATCATATTAAACAGCGTCATTAAATTCGCAAATTTAGTCCTTACTTTGCTGCTTACTTTGACAAACTTAAGTTGGTCCAATTAAGAGGCCGCTAGTATTAACTATTTACTTTTAGACTTTCAACGCTTTGAGGCTGAATGAAGTTATGCTCGAAGTTATGTGAAGACTGATATTACATCTTTGGACAATTCAGAAAATTGCATTATCTTAAGGAATTTTCTCTCATACTAGTCGAAAATAGGAATCTGAGTAAATATAAAATGAATTTTTGAAAAAAAAAAAAATCACTAGAAAGCCTAGTAACCATTTTTTGAGAATTTTAATGAGTGAGGAAAAGTAATTAATAAAAGTTTTGAAAATGGTTCTTTGTTAACTTTTTCAGTCGCAAAAATCAGTTTCTTTTATTGACAAGGAAGTGCATCTATAGTTTTCTATGTATTTTGTAAAGCTGCATGCAAATCTGATGTCCAAAATTAAATAAAACTAAAAAGCACTTAAAGGACATCTTTTTTACACCCGGTAATTTTTTTTATATTTTTGACGTAGAATACGTCATTCTCGGAGGTAACTAGGGTGGTTGATAGTGATCAGGTGTCGGTATTTATATAACTTTTTGAGCCTTTGGTGGGCCTAAAGTACTGATCGTACAATGTTGATGTAAGCACTTGTTGGTCTGCTTGATCCTCAATGCGACAAAAATTCATGTTAGAACTCTCTAACTTATATAAATTTTACACAATTACATGAAATATAAAGCCAACATTTGATGTTTTTGTTTGCTTAAACTTGCTACCTATTTATCGACAGTTTCTGGTTTTATCGACAACACCATAAAATTTGTATGGGAGCCCCCCTAAGGAGTGGTCGGAGGGAATAGGTGTTAAGGGAAAAAATGTTCCTTTTGCAAAAGTAATGGGGGTCGGTCATACATATTAACCTTCTCCGGCACTCTCTTAAAGGTCATATGCTCAGGTGTATGGAATAAGTAAACAAAAACCATAAAATTTGTATGGGAGCCCCCCTAAGGAGTGGTCGGAGGGAATAGGTATCAAAGGAAAAAATGCTCCTTTTGCAAAAGTAATGGGGCTCGGTGATACATATTAACCCTTTCCGGCACAAACACAATAAAATTTGTATGGGAGCCCCCCTAAGGAGTAGTCGTAGGGAATAGGTGTCAAAGGCAAAAAAGTTCTTTTTGCAAAAATAATGGGGGTCGGTGATACATATTAACCCTTTCCGGCACTTTTTTAAAGGTCATATGCTCAGGTGTATGCAATAAATAAACAAAAACCATAAAATTTGTATTGAAGCCCCCCTAAGGAGTGGTCGGAGGGAATAGGTGTCAAAGGCAAAAATGTTCCTTTTGCAAAAGTAATGGGGGTCGGTCATACATATTGACCCTCTCCGGCACTCTTTTAAAGGTCATATGCTCAGGTGTATGGAATAAATATTTTGCTAAATAGTGTTTAAAAAAGATGTCATCAAAAGCGAATTGACTCATTCTACGTCTTGTGATACGACATAGTCGAAACTACTGTATCTTTTTTTTTTTTTTTTTTTTTGCAAAATGAATTTACTAGTATTGGAAATATACTGTGAAATTTTTCTAGCAAATCTATCGAATAGTTTTTTTTTTTTGAGAATTTTTTTGTATATGCAAGTCAGGCACAAAATCATGCTTTTTTCACATGTATATTGATTACGTGTTCTTGAAAACAAAGTAGTATTTAAATGTTGTTCTTGTTTTTTTTTTCAAATATTAGTTTTTGTTTTTTTTTTTCCAAAAAGAAATACGTTTGGGGTTTTTTATATAACCGCCTCTTCGGACACGTCTTCGGAAAAACCAGTCATTCCCGTATACAATACCATACCATATTAGCTAGAAAATTTCTTTTGAAATGAAAACATGGATTCAATTTTTAATTTCATATTTATGAACCGCTGGTTAAGGGCTGAAATTTTTTTAATATTTTTATTTTAATCATTAGACAATCTAAATATTTATGGATGCAATTTCAAATTCTCTAAAAAAGACATAAAATCGAATGTACTTTGTATGAAATATAAATGCTGCTTGATAACCAAAATTATTGACTTTAAAAAAGAAAGACTTCTGGGCAATATGATGATTCATCAAAATCCAAAAAATGTGAGAAATTCTCACTAAACCTTTTTCATTCAATAGTTTATATTTTAAGTTGATTTATCGAAATATCAAAAATGGCTCCACATGCTTCCATCTGTTTAAAAACGTTGAATAAACTACAACAACTGCAATCAGCTCTACTGCACCTGATATTTGACCTACTTACCTTGATCCCATGATAAATATCGGAATGTTGCTGCTACTATTGTTGCAACAGCAAGTACCGTGTCTATTCAGAATCAGATGGCGTACAGAATGCAATTTATTAAAATAATTAGAATTTTTGTATTGTACAAAACAAAATTGTTTCAATTGTAAATAAAAAAAAAAATAAAAAAAATAGAACTGAATAAGAGAAAAAAGTGCCACATACCATACAATAATTGAGTTGTGAATGTGCTTTTTTCATTTTTATTTTTTTTTTTGTAATTTTTTTATTTTTTATATAATTTCTATTATTTCTTCATAACAATTTGTCATAACAGTTCAAATAAATGCGCAGAGTTGTAGAAAAAAAAACATTTTTAAAAAATCCCCCATACAATGCAAAAACCTCACAATAATAAAACATTTAGTTGTTGTGTTGCTGGATAGCATTAGAAAAAAATGGCGCACAACAATGGCGGCTGTCAATAACGTCAACGCAATTATTTCCACTGTACATGATCAATGAATGGTTTTGGGCTGGCGGGCGTTAGGGGTGCGCCACGACCGTTGAAGTTAAGGAAGGGTAAAAAAAAAAAAACACCAACGTTGCCTCATTTAGTCGAGTAATGAATTGAAAAATTGCAATTGTGTCGAATGCTTGAAAAGATCTTGTGCTGCCTTGCTCACTGGCGGCAAATTGATCAAGTCAATTGACGATGATGTTCATCGTCATAAAAGTCACCTGAAGCCAGTACTACTGCGAATAGCTGGTAGTATTTGGCAGCGATTTATAATGTGTGTGTCTCTAAGCAAGTCGCTCCAACGATTTGTGCTTAAAGTAGAATGCCACTTGTTGTTTTTGTTGTAGTACAACAATTTAAGATCACGTCAGAGCATCGTACCAGACAATGGGCACTAAATGGCAAAGAAAAATTATCTTATCATAGGCCACAACACACAAAACAACACATTTCCACTGCACTTCAAACAAAGGCTCGACTAGCTCCTGCGATGTTTTAATTTTCCAAATATTTATGCTCATAAATTTTAATTAAAAAATCTTAACAGTGCAACTGTTAACAGCTCATAAGCGACGCACACAATGACAACAAAAGATTCCACATCCAAAACTAAACAATAAAAAGTTGAAAATTGAAAACACATAAAAGCCAAAGACACAATAGAAGAAAGAAACTGTTGCCGCCAAAAAGGACCTACCACTGCACTACACTACACACTGACTCTCTGTCCATCTACTCATCTGCAATTCCTTATCTGCTTCTTCTTATTCTTATTCTTCTTCTTCTTCTTCTTCTTCTTCTTCTTCATATCCTTATGGCTCTAACCACAAACCGCAGCTCATTTGTTTTTGCCACAATGCAATGTTAGCTCATCGTCATCATAACTTAGGCAAAATTATACAACAGACCATAAAACTGTCCACCTCCTGCGCAGTTAAAGTACGTCGAGGCTTTGTTGCTCTATTGTTTTTAACTAAAAATATTTCCCTCCATTCTACTGTGTCTATCGGGTATTTCGTTCCTTATTTTTTGTCTTATTTTTATGATGTGACAAAAAGGATATTTATTCCTGCTGTGGCCACACTTGTTCTTCACTAGTTATGAACCTTTCATAATTTTAAGCTGATTTCACAGACCCTTAGTTTTGTAATGGGCGTTTTTTATTTCATATACCAGCTCAATAGAGTCTATTCTAAAAATGTTTCGTAAATTATGCCATGATAATACAATAAATTTTTCATGCCTCTCGAGTTGGGATTAAATTATTATCCTTATCTGGATTAGATAGCGATTTATTTGGGCAACTGTTGGCCACCAAACCCTGAAACCTTTTGAATTCTATTCAATATATTTAAATCGAATAATATCACAGCAAATTTACTATCTTCGGTTGGAGTTGAGCACTTTTTTTTTTTTGTTTTAATGTACCTTTAGTTTCTGGGAGCGGACGAAATTATATTAAAATTATCGGAAGCTATGATCCAACAATGACATCTAAAAATATGATTTAAAGACCAAAAATACTAAAACTGAAAGAGTTCGTTTCAATTTTAACAACTTTCGATCTTTAACAATATCAGCGTTGCGAAGGTTGATATTTATATTTCTGGCCTAGTAATTAAAACACAAATATTTATGCTCAAAATTGGTTTTATTGTTTTTCAAAATATTCCCCATAAAGATCAATACACTTTTCAATGCGTTTCAACCAATTTTGAAGGCACTTTTTACACTCCGATTAAAGAAACTCCAAAAGAAACGTTGTGAATACAACAACCGCTTCTTTTGGTGTCGAAAATCGTTGAGCACGTATTTTTTATTTTTTTGTTTTCTGGAATAAAAACAAGTCATTGGGTGCCAAATCAGGACTGTACGGCGAATACCCCATTAATTCGATTTTTTGCTAGTTAAAAATGTCTTTGTTTGAGCAGATGTGTGAGAGCTGTCATTGTCATGATGCAGAACAAATCGCCTCTTCTTCGACTTTTTCCGAATTTCTCCGATTACTTGTGGCAAGCAAATAATCGTCTACCATTCAAAATTAACAGTCCATGCTCCTCTAAAGCCACTGTCGACACATGGCTGGTAACGCCGAAGAAACAGGCAACCATATCCTTCGATATGGTTTTTCACGAACAACTTTTGTTGAATTTAGCTCGTTTTGGAAGATCCATACAGTCCACATTACTGTTTTGTTTCGGGCTTATATGCATAAATCCATGATTCGTCACCTGTGTAGATATTATACACAGCCTTTGATGTACCTTGATCGTATTTTTTCAACATAATCTAGCACCAGAGGTGCCAGTTTTTTATACTCTTTGATCGCCATTTGTCGATACCTAGACCGCCAAAAACCGCCAAAGAATTTTTTTTTGTAACTTTAAAAAAAAAAAAGATACAGTAGTTTTGACTATGTCGTAACACAAGACGTAGAATAAGTCAATTCGCTTTTGAGGACATCTTTTATAAAAACTATTTAGCAAAATATTTATTCCATACACCTGAGCATATGACCTTTAAAAGAGTGCCGGAAAGGGTTAATATGTATCACCGACCCCCATTACTTTTGCAAAAGGAACATTTTTGCCTTTGACACCTATTCCCTCCGACCACTCCTTAGGGGGGCTCCCATACAAATTTTATGGTTTTTATTTATTTATTCCATACACCTGAGCATATGACCTTTAAGAGAAAGCCAGAGAGGGTTAATATGTATCACCGACCCCCATTACTTTTGCAAAAGGAACATTTTTGCCTTTGACACCTATTCCCTCCGACCACTCCTTAGGGGGGCTCCCATACAAATTTTATGGTTTTGTCGATAAAACCGGAAACTGTCGATAAATAGGTAGCAAGTTTAAGCAAACAAAAACATCAAGTGTTGTCTTTATATTTCATGTAATTGTGTAAAATTTATATAAGTTAGAGAGTTCTAACATGAATTTTTGTCTCATTGAGTATCAAGCAGACCAACAAGTGCTAACATCAACATTGTACGATCAGTACTTTAGGCCCAACAAAGGCTCAAAAAGTTATATAAATACCGACACCTGATCACTATCAACCACCCTACTTACCTCCGAGAATGACGTATTCTACGTCAAAATAAATAAAACCATAATAAATATATAATGTTGTAAATATATTTATTATATTTGTATATATAAACGATACAAAAATAGTAAAGTAAAGTAAAAACTAAGTATAGAAAATACCACATCTATAACAACGTAATTTCTTTTGTAAGCTCAAAACTTTCACAGCATGTTTTAAAATTATTACTATAAATTGATATTCTTAAGAGAGCCTGAAGTAGCTCAAATTGCATTTTATTTCGTTTCTTAGTTTTAATGTTGTTCATAATAGAAAAACTCTTTCTACACATGCGTTACTAGTTGGTATCAAAAGCATTTTAATTATCACTTCAGCGAGCTCTCTGAAATATTTGTTGCCTACTCCATCCTCATATTTATAAATATTTATCGAGAAAGCAGCAATTGAATGCAGTTCTTGGGACGTTGTTTTGAAAATAACTATTCCAATCAACAAAAGGGAGTTTATTCCATTGATTTTCATATTTGCTCGCGGAGACTGTCGGATCCCAGAACCCATTAAAAATTTCAGAAACAAGAAAATGTTTGATGTTCAATAATTACCCTTATCATCGTCGTCGAAAACGACTAAAAAAACACGATGCGACTCAAATTGGATCATGGTAAGTCGTTTTACGACGTCGACTGTCGAAAAACGGCAAATCTTTTACATTTCTGCACTCGTTATAGTTTTTTCAAATCATCGTAAATTAAAACGATGCGTTATCTGTAAAAATAAGTTTGATTTCTGACGCCTCAAATTTTACCAACGACAGCTTAAAAAGTAAGTTTGTTTCTCTTTTATTTTAATACATTAATATTAAAGTTAAATTTTTTTAACTTTAAAGATGAAAATAACAAACGAATATCAGTTTGAAAAGCTGGTTTCGCTAATGGAGGAAAGAGTTGACTTGACCAAGGCTTTCTCCAAAAACATTTTTAAAGTTGATTTTAGAAAAGAGTGGGGAACCGTTGCAGAAATTTTAAACAGCCGCTGGCGATGAACGCACTGAATTTGTAATTCGGCTTCGTAGTACTGCAAGCAAGTACACTAAGGGAAATAACGCATATTAGCATTATCCACGCCTGAGTATAAATTTTATTCAAATATTTACATGGATATATCAAATGTTTTCCTTACAACTCGTTTTTTTCCCGTATTTGAATTTTATTTATACCACACACGTACACACATATTTCATACAAGCAAGCAGCAACAGCATCGCACACTTACACACATACTCCGACAAGCAGCAACAGCATCGCACTTTGTTCCTGAGTTTATTTCTTGCATTTGCAGTTCTTACAGTTCTCATTTAGTTATTGTTCCATGAGTAATATATTATGCATGTTTGGCAAAGAAATTAAATTATATAGGGTGGAGTGACAACTCGGTATTTTCAAGAATATCTTGGACCGGTTGTCATTTACCTGCATAATTTGCTTCTGCCTAAACATATTTTGTACATTACTTTTTCGTTCTGTAATTTATACTATGTCAAAAATAGTATAAATTAGAGAACGAAAAAAGTGAAGCGATAATAAATTATACAGTCAATGGCATTTGATGAACGCAATATGAAGAAAATAATACCATAAAACCATTAATAACATATTCAATTTAAATATGTTTTTTTTAAATTCAATATTTTTATTCAAATTTTCTTTAAATGCAATAGTTTATTTTCAAATAGTAAATATTTAAAAGATATTTAAAAAAATTCGTGCATAATTTTAATATATTTTTTATTAATTCTGTTTAAATATTTAAATATTTAATTAAATTAAAAAAGTATTCAAATAAATTTTAAATATTTACGTAGTTGATTTATTCAAATGCGTTATTGGTGCAAAAATGACTCGCTTTTTGGAGAAATTAAAAAAGTTTTTGGATAAATTTAATATTTTTTTCCCTTAGTGTATCTAAATGCATCCTTGTTCAATCTAAAGTTTCGCACAAATCCCACTATGTCTCATATTCATAAGTTAAATGCAAGAAATTTGTTTTTTGGCAACTTACTGTGCGATTGGTAATTCAATAGGATTTGAGCGTTCCCTTATGCTCCGCCTTAATTTCACTAGCTCGCGTTTTTTACTTCTTCATCCTCGTCAGAGCTGCAAAAAATATGTGCCACGCTGTTCATTTTAAAATTTGCAATTAAATTGAATTCTTCACTTCACAGAAAATAACAAAATCACAAACGAAAATTTTTTTAATTAACTATTTAAATGATATCTTTTTGTAAAAGATTTTTTTTTGTTCACTAGTCGTTTAAAATACTGTCGGTCGAAAAAACACGGTGATCCAAATAAATTTTCGAGACGACGGAAAAAACGACAGTCGTCGTAAACGACTGACGACAACGATGATAAGGATAAATATTGATGCATCTTGCAGTACACGGAACCTTGATTTTCTGAAATTTTCAATGTTTTTTGGCAACCGAATACCCATCTTAAGCAGTAGTTTGCGCAAATATTGAAAACAAACAAAATAGTGTCTACAGTTAAATTAATATATAAAAGTTGATTTGAAAAACTCATTCCGAAATTCAATTTGATTTGAATCAAATTCCGTGGCGTAGTTGAATCAATGGGCAGGAAAGTGTTATCGCATTGCTCATCGCTTCAATTATTTAAGTTGTAATTTGTTGTAAATTAATACTATATAAAACTTTTTACTTTGAGCCCAACTTGAATCCTCCCAATCTTTTCTGTACTTTCTTACTCCTTTCTGATTTTTTGGCATTTTATGTATTTATTTTTTAAAGGCACGCAAACTGAACAAATTTAAGCTGTGAAAAGTTATTTTACGTTTTATGTTGTGGTAGCACTGTTGCTTGGCGAATTAAGAATTAGAGACGTGAAAAAATGTTTGCATTGTGAAGTGTTGTATAACGTAAAAAAGGCTTTTGACTTCTTTGTAAGAAATATCGTCGAAATATCGCCAAAAAAAAGTTCGAAACCGCCACTTTTTCGTCGTCACGCCAAACAAAATTCCTCTTGCCAAAGTGGTTGTTCAAACCGCCAGCTTGGCGAGATATCGCCATATCTGGCAACACTGCCTAGCACGAATCCACATGAGCCTCGTTTTTGATCATTTGTCAAAATATGTGGGATCTTGCTTTATCAGTTCATACACAGAATCGAAGTTTTCTGGCACAGCAATGGATCTTGGACGACCTTCACGGAACTCGTACTGAAGCGAACGTTGGTCAAGATTGAGTACGTTAAAACAAAATTTTAACATTACTGTAGGATGAAGATTTATTGCCGATTGAGCTTAGGGGCTTTAGGAGGCGTCATTTAATCAACAAACTGTTAACATTTTCAAATGAAAACTAAATATTAAATGTAGTGTAGAAGCAACACTCTTAAGGGTTAAATTCTACTTTATTAAATTCGCTATATGCATTCCTGAAAATCTTTCACTTTGTTTCAATTCAAAACATTTCAGATGCAACATTTGTTTCAATAAAAAATTAAAGATATCCAATAAGATTTTTACGTTTCCTTACCAGCCATTAATGAGACGTAGCATCAAATAATTTAACCATGCTTAGCGTAAAATCCTTAGAGGAAAAAATTGAAGAAAGTCAATCGGAACATTCTAGAGACAACGTCTTTACAAAGATACATCACTGTGGAAGCACGATGATGAAAGCAAAGGCGCCGTATTTTCCATGTCTACTTTCTGGCAGTTCATCTCAGTAATTCAGAAAGCTGTTTTTTCCATAAAATAGAAAAATTGCTTTCCTCAGTAACGTCGCTTATAATGAAAGCGGAACTTGAATGCGACGATTCCATTAATGTGCGTACCAATGCCAGTAAATTGTTCAAGATTTCAGTGGATTCTGCGTTCATTTTTGTTTGATCAAGCATATGTAGCTCTTTTTGAAGTGTTCAAATAAATATATTAATTTAATTTCTGGTGGGGGCATCAAATTTAAAAGAGCCTAGGGGCGCCAAGAAGCTAAATCCTGCCTTGTTGCCTATGCATTCTTGTTTTGATAATCCACGTCAAAAGATGTGAAACATAATCGCAAGAAAATGTTCACGAGTCATTCACATTTTTTACCCGAGATTAACTTTTTAAGTTGCTTTAAACAACACAAATCCAGCTCAAATGGTAAAATATTCTGGATATGTTCAAAAAGGTCAAGTTTCCAAAAGAAACGTCAGATTGTAAATGCTGCCACTTAGGTACTGTTGCTAAGGCCAGAAATATAAATATCAACCCTCTTATAGAGATTTACTTTGAATGTTATAATCACAATATTTTTACAGTTAGCTAATAAATGCTTGAACCGAAGTAATATTTACGAGTATTTAACGAGTCGTTTAAAATTGACTGGTGCTCTCATATACCCCACGTGTGGCTTAGAGTATATTTTTAGAAATAACTGAAATATTTAATTTTATTGAATTTAATTATTATTTTTTTATTGTTTTAAGGTATGTATGAATACAAATTGATAAATTAAAATAAAAAAATGTATTTTTGTGTAAAAATTTATAAGTTTAGTGTCTGAACTATTGAATTTGAATTTGACTGAATTTGACTATTTTACTACTTGTTTCTCTAAATATATTATTAAATTACTTGAAAAAAAAAATATTTTCAGGTCTTAAAATCAACACTGAACGATTTTATTTGAACGTTATTGGTAAACATTTTTTTTTTTTTCGTTTTTTGACAAAGTGGGTGCAGTTTTTTGGCAGAATAAATATGTTTTTTGTTACTAACGCTATGACTTATATTTTGTCTTTGTAGCAACGTATTTGATACCTTGAAACATAAATTTTTAGGTCTTAAATTAAGAAACTGTAAAAGTTATGAATTTTTTAGTAAAACAGCTAATTTTTCACGTTTTTCTAACTTGGCCGCACTCCTAAAGGCAGCCATTTTAAAATATTAGAAAATAACTACACAAAATGTTGAACAAGACCAAAAATAATAACCATGTAAAGTTTTAAGCTTATATATCCAAAATTCGGGATTTTACAACAATTTTTTGACATGGGGCGATGACATACCCCCATGTGGCTCTATGTTACTGGAGTGAGAGTGTGGCTCAGAGGGTTAATAGTTTTTATTAAAAACATGTCGATGATTTCCATTAATCACATCAATTTTGAATACTCTTCCAGTAGTTTGCCATCATTCAAATCCTTCGCAATTTTAACTCTTTTCCTTTAAAGGAACTTTCACATGAATAATTTTCAAAAGATCAATTTTTTTCATAAAGAAATATTTTTACAAAGAAAGTCTCACTAGAAAAAAGTTATAGTTATATTTGTTACGACGTACGCATATAAATAGATTGTGTAAAAAAACATAAAATGCATTTTTCTCGAAACTACCATTTTCAAATTGGTAGGACATTTGTTTTCCAAATCTACTTGACCAATTTTAATAAACTAAAAAATTTTTGATTATTTCTAAGATAAACTAGATAGTAAGCCTCTAATACTTCAAAAAACTACACCCTTTTTTTTATATAAAGGGAAATCGCCCCAAAACAAGAGGCAATTCTTTTTAATTTTTCAATTATTCATATAAAAGCATTAAAAAAAACGTATTTTAAAGACTTATTGTCTAGCTTTGAGTCTTAAGAAAAATAGAATTAATTTTGAATTTTACGAAACTTTGTTACGGGAGATCCACAAAGTGTCCTACAGTCTAAAACAGACTTTTTGTATTACGCCCTCTACAGCAGTCAAGAGGTATTAAGATCGCAAAGGAATTTTTTTATATGCTTTAACTTATCTTATATATATTACGCAAACCCAAATTTTGTCCGGCATAAGGCTTTTTAAGTACAAGTCCAATTTTAATAAATTTAGTATGGTTTGATAGGTTTAGACCTGTAGATGTGCAAACTGGACTTTTTATTTCTTAAAAATTTATATTTTTGAAGTTATAGCTTATTAAAGTTTGCATATAATTGCATATAATTGTTGTTGTTATGTTGGTTTTTCTTTCATTAACAGAGCAGCTGAGAACAACGTTATCAAACTCAGAGCAAAACTATTCGCTGCTCACATTTCGCTCTCTTCTGTCTCTACTTAATAGAGCGTCTGTTAACAACAAAATGAAAGTCAGAAAATATATAAAGCTTTCACAAGCCGCTCGCGCTGAACGCTAGCAGCCAAGATACATACAAGTTTTTTTATTGCAATTTTCCGCTCACATTTCACTTAATTCTGCCTCTTCTTTATATAGATTATGTTATTATAGTTGCTGGGGGCAGCAACGCGCACCGGTGGTCACTAGTATTTAATAATGCCCAAAAGGAATATTGTTAATAAATGTTTCAATTGTTTTTTATTTCTGTTTCTATGTTTCTATTGTTAATAAAAGTCCAAAAAAATAATCTTAAGAAAGTGTCCCTTTTTAAAAACAAAAAATCATGAGAAAGTCCCCTTTACAAAATAAAAACTTTTTCACTATAGAAACCTTGAAAACATTTTTTTTAGCATTTTTTTTTTGTCCAAACTTCAAGCCAGCGGAAATAGGAATTTTTTCAGACTCCATTTTCAATTAATTTATTTGTAAAAATTAAAAATGTTTCCGTCTTTTTCGATAATTATAACTCTAATAGCATTATAATTAAAAATTTTGTGTTTTCTTCGAATTCACTTTCGCTTGAAAATAGTGCAGCTAGGATTAATATATCATTTTTGCTTTTATAACAAACCTATGTGGACTAATTTGTCTCTTAAATTACTGTTATTTGTCTAGAGTTTACAAAATGATACCTATTTGCTAGCTAAAAATCTTTAAAATCTTAGCGACCTCATGAAATGAGTGTGTCTCGTGTGTTTGACTGCCACCCCAGAGGTCACGGATTCAAATCCCGGCCAGGCAAGATCCTACGCTTTAACCTTTCTACATTTATTTCCTCATTTCTAATCAACTGAACTAAAAAATTCATCAATTCCAACAACCCAAAAATTGCAGCTGGTTGTAGGGATAGTTTGTGGAGAGGATCGCTTAGTAACTTAATTTGACTGAAGTAAAGACATGGGGCTGACCTCAGATTCAAATTTACATGTTTATTCAACTTTCCACGATGTGTAAAACATTCTATACATGCTTTCACTTTATTACCCCTTCCATCCCATTAATCAATCACCATATTTTGAACAAAGCGGACTTGAATAGATTAAAAAAAAAATTAAAAAGTTGTAATTTTAGTTCGCAGTTTTGGTGATATAGAAACATGGTTTTATGTATGCAAAAAAATAATTTTTAACGTATTAATGCTTTTTAAAATGTGAAAACTTTCAAATAAGTCATTATTTTCTATCACCTTTGAAAAGCTTGCTTTTGGCACAAGGTGAACCTATACACTATACACTAGTAATTCACCACAACTACTCGTTTATTTTAGAACATTGATATATATATATACTAGCCTTTTCCCGGCGCGCGTTGCTGCATCCTGCAACTATATGGGAACATAATATGTGTATTCAAAAATTTTCTTAAAGTCATAGTTTAACACCCCTGTCATTATCCACTGCCCGTTACAGTTTCCCAGTAGCAGGAGATCACGAAATAGTAACTCCATTTTGAGTTTGTATGTGAGTACTACTACTTTTACATTCAAAGCTATTCGATAATACAAATTTTAATTGTATGGGCGGAGCCACTCCCCCTTACATAATGCCCATCTCAGTTTTCTAGTGGATGGCCCAGACATTACCCAGTTTTAGTACAGTTGTCGATAGTGAGCATACAAACTATTTATTGGATTATTTAACTCAGTAGATATTGAACTAAAAAGAGTGGCAAGCAACTAAATACTATATATTGGGCTTATGGCTACACTGTAGCAGGAATTAACTGAGTGCAACTATCCACTCAAGAGACCAGCGCGGTGAGTTGTTGAATCTCACCTCTCTCTCTCTCTCTCTCAACAAAGAGCTTAAGCTATTGTTTGCTGTTATTTCGTGCTGCTTATAAAATACATGAATTTTTAAATAATTAAATAAAAAGATTTACCAAAAATGTAGTACCCAGTAGCAGGGTCGCTTATTATAGCAATTGAATAGTGAAAAAATTATTAAAATCGGTTCAGCATTTACCCCCTTGATTGAACGATGAAAATTCGAGAGAACCCTTGAAATATATGAAATGTGGAAAAGTGTTTTTCTCTTCGCTCCCCGCTGATGTTGATGTTGATGTTGATGTTGATGTTGATGTTGATGTTGATGTTGATGTTGATGTTGATGTTGATGTTGATGTTGATGTTGATGTTGATGTTGATGTTGATGTTGATGTTGATGTTGATGTTGATGTTGATGTTGATGTTGATGTTGATGTTGATGTTGATGTTGATGTTGATGTTGATGTTGATGTTGATGTTGATGTTGATGTTGATGTTGATGTTGATGTTGATGTTGATGTTGATGTTGATGTTGATGTTGATGTTGATGTTGATGTTGATGTTGATGTTGATGTTGATGTTGATGTTGATGTTGATGTTGATGTTGATGTTGATGTTAATGGTTATGTTGATGTTAATGGTTATGATGATGTTGATATTGATGTTGATGTTGATGCTGATGTTGATGTTGATGTTGATGTTGATGTTGATGTTGATGTTGATGTTGATGTTGATGTTGATGTTAATGTTGATGTTAATGTTGATGTTGATGTTGGCGTTGGTGTTGGTGTTGGTGTTGGTGTTGGTGTTGGTGTTGGTGTTGGTGTTGGTGTTGGTGTTGGTGTTGGTGTTGGTGTTGGTGTTGGTGTTGGTGTTGGTGTTGGTGTTGGTGTTGGTGTTGGTGTTGGTGTTGGTGTTGGTGTTGGTGTTGGTGTTGGTGTTGGTGTTGGAGTTGTTGTTGGATTTGGAGTTGGTGCTTTTTGTTTAGCTTTTTTTTGCTTCCCCATTGGTTGTGCTCTAATTTCAATTAATCCAGCAAAAGTGATGCATATGCGTCACATTAGGCGGTTCCCTGAGGGTTTTTGACACGCCGTCAAATTTTTTTTTTATTTTTGCCATATGCCCGAAGACCTCACCTTTGTTTTCGTTCCTTAAAATTTACCGTTGCATCAGTAGTCACAGAGTTAAAAATCCATGCAACGTTTTTTCATGGGTGTAGCATTTTTACTGCATTATGTGATTGCATCCCTGAAATCATGACAACAAAATTTTTTTTGTAATTTAGTTGTGAAGCGTAATAACACATCCCTACTGTTTAGAAACAAATTTTACTGTAGCACTTTTCCTGAGTGAGTAATAATTCCATGTAACGATATTACATTTCTGTTACATAAGCTGCTATATTCACGACCTGACGACGCCGGAATTTTTTTTTTTATTTTTGTCGTAAAGCCATATATAATAACTTTATTTCCTTTTTCAAACTTTTATCGTAGGTTATATACTCATTGAGTAAAAATTCAATGCAACGCCGCTGCATGAATGTTGCGTTATCGATCTTTGAGCGGCTCTCTCAGCGTCCCCATGATGTCAGAAATTTTTTGTCTAATTTTGTTGTGAGGGATTCCAGAAGGCCTTTATTGACGTATCGTATTTTTAATCCTAGCACTAATACTCAGCGAGTAATAATTCCATGTAACAAATTTTCAGTTGCGTTGCTTACGCAGCTCCCACTACGTCCCTATGCCGTATTAAATTTTTTTTTGTTCTTTTAATATAGTCATAGAATTAACCTTTATGGTCATACTATTTTTTTAATCATAGCTCTTATACCCAGCGAGTAACAATTCAATGAAACGCAAATGAATTTTTAAAAAATGCATTTTTCAACTTTTTTTGAAACTAGAGCAGTACAACGTAACTTCGTCACGTCAAAAATAGTAAAGCTGGTTAGTCTTTATAACGTAGAAAAAAGAATAAATATGCAAAAATTTTAGGTATACTTTTTCTATCTAAGTACCATATTCGTGGTGTTTTAAGTGGTTAAAGTTGAATTTTTCAACAATTTTTTGTTGCAAATTTTGCTTAAATAATTCCCATAAACTCGAAAAGGTGATGAAAACTGATATTTTTTTTTATTTTATTTTAAAAGGATTTATACAATAATTAATTACGATATAAATACGGAGTTAAGCAGTTTTAGCATCTAAGGCTTTCGACTGGCTGATATTAATATAAGAGTTAGGTAGTGTTAAAGTTTAATGAATTAAAAGAAAAAGAAAATATATGTATAGATATATTGTATATAAGTATAAATTTAAATATAAATATACGTATGGGAATAAGTAAAATTATAGAAAATAGGTTAAGGTATTCTTTAGATTAAATGTAGCAAATTACAATCTTTTAAGAAATTATACATTTTCATTATATTTTCATATGTTGGCTGTTTTAAGATGTCATAAGACCGAGAGTTCGAAAAGTAAAAGTTTCTTTGTGCTGTTAGTCGAGGGCAGATGTTTAAAATATGGTCAATTGAAGCTGGGCGATTACAATATGGGCAGTTGTTCGGGCTTGTGCCGTTAAGAAGGTGCTCGTGAGTTAGCCTTATGTGTCCTAGGCGAAGACCTGTGAAAAGTATAATGGCGAAGGTTATTGCACCGCTTGGGTAAACTGGTTTATAATAATCAGGGTTTAAAGCAGAATAATGGTGTATATAGGTTTTCCAGATCTCGGTGTTAGCGACAGAACGTTGCTTAACAATAAAGTTGTAGATGTCCTTGGCGCTGAATGTGTCGAAAACTAGTGTTGGTGTAATGCTGATGTTCTTTGCTGTCGTGTCTGTAAGCTCGTTTCCACGAATTCCTGAACGGCTTAGAGTCCACATGATTTTTATTTTATTATGCGCCTGGATAAGGATATCCCTGATGGAGGCTATGGTTTCCATAGAATTAACCGGTGCACGAATTGCGCTGATGCAGGACTTACTATCTGTGCAGATTATAAATTTACCTCTGTTGTTTTTTGCAAAGGTAGAAGCTTGGAGTACAGCAATAGCTTCTGCTGTGAACACAGAGCAAAAACTCTGTAATATTCCATAGCTGATAGGGGCACCATCTTCATGAACGACTGCAAAAGATGTATTGTTGTTAGTTTTTGAGCCATCCGTGAAAATAAACTTCCATCCTGAGGATTTGTATTGGGCAGCTTCGTTGAGAAATAGTGTTTGGTAAACTGAGTTGGATGTACTATCTTTCGGATAAACCAAAAGCTTGGTTACCAATGAGAAGTTTTTTAGTAGGCAAGGTGTGTGCCTTTCATGAGGACTGCGTTTTAGCTTTAGCGGAAGGCAATGCATCATACCAAATTCTAACAATTCTATTCAACGTATTATTGTCGAGCATTTTTTTGGAGCTCGTTTCCGACTCAATGCCTTTTTAACATCCTCTGCAAGAACGGGATTTTTTTAATTCAAAAGTTTAGGAAGAAGGCGGTAAGTGACGTCGTTGGTTCTATCCGGTATTGAGGGTAAGCCGGCTTCTGTCAGAATATTTATTGTTGGTGTGGTTGAAAAAGCTCTGAGGCTTCTACGAACTGACTTGTGATAGGGAGCAAACAACAGCCCAATATTGCTTTTTGCGCAATGACCATAAAAAGGAAGACCATACTCAATTTTTGATAGCATAAGTGCTCTGGTGACATTGATGAGTGTTGTTGGATGTACGAGGCCGTGTTTTGACGAAAGATACTTAATTATATTTAACCTTATAAATAAGATATCACGAACATATCTACAGTGAGACTTAAAAGTATACTTCTTATCAAATATCAGTCCTAAAATTTTAAGGTTATCTATACAATTTAAAGTTATATTATTAAATGTTAAGTTTAGGTTAGTGCAATTTAATTTTCGACATATATGGAGGGTGTTGGTTTTTTCAATTGATACTGTTGCACCAGACATCAACGACCAGCCGCTTATATCAGTGAGGATATCAGTGAATACATCCACAACAGCATTTGCGTTAGAATTTTTAGAAAAGACAATAACATCATCGGCGTATAGAACATGATCAACACAAGAGTACTTGGAAATGATATGACTTATTTCGTCAAATGCTATTATGAATAGTATCACCGAAAGCGGGGAACCTTGAGGGGTTCCATTATCTAGTGAGGTCACCGAAGATAAACAACCGTTCACAGATACCCTGCATTTTCTGTTGGATAAAAAACTTTTAATGAAATTAAAAATCTTTGACCCAACTTTCCATTTTATCAGTTGTCGTAGCACTATATTAACGCCAATGCGGTCAAAAGCCTTCTGAAAATCAATTGCCATCAGAGAAATGTGGTTTTTGCTGGACAGAGCATTTGTAATGAAATAATCAAGATGTAACAAAGCGTCAGTAGTTCCATGCCCTTTTTTGAAAGTTTATTTTTTCTTGCAAACCACATTAATCTGATGGAAACAATCCTCTCAAGAACCTTTCCCATACACGGAAGAAGGGATATTAGTCGATAGCTGTCAACTTCGCCCAAGGTTTTATTAGGCTTATGGATAGGAATTATTGAGGATATTTTCCAAAATTGGGGATATGTACCCTTATCAAAGATGGAATTGTACAAATTTATTATTCTTTCTTTAAGAAGAAATGAAAGATTTTTTATGATTGGGTACGATATTCTATCAGCACCGGGGGTTTTCCCTGTAGCGAAGTAGAGGACACGTTCAAGTTCTGAAAGAAGAATGGTTGTTTCAATTTGTCTGGCAGATGTTGAGAGGTTTTGGGGAGAATAATTATTGGTATTCATAACCTGTGATTTGTTGACCAGAAATTGAGCAGAGAAATTGTTATCGGAAGAAATATTTGAGAAATGTTTAGCAAATTCGAGTGCAATGTCAGTGGTTGAGGACGAGATGGAACCATTGCGTGAAGTAAGCGTTGTGAAATAGGATTGCTTAATAGGATTGCTGCAAGCATCTTAATATCAGCCCAAATTTTTTTTGGATTTGATGATGTATTTATAGAATTTGTGAATTTTTCGAAACATTGTCTTTTGGCTTTTTTTGCGTTGAGACGGAAGAGAGAATTTACTTTCTTATATTTTAGGAGATTCTCCATAGAGAGGTCACGTTTGAAATCGTGCCAAACTGTTTGCTTATCGGACCTAAGATAAGCCAAATCTGAGCTCCACCAAGGAACAATCGCTTTTGTTTTTTTCATTTTAGTTTCTTTATTGTAAGATGAGCAGCAGAAACTGATAAATCTACGTTATAAAGACTAACCACCTTTAAAATTTTTTATATATTGAATAAAGAAGGTCAAGTTTAATTAAATCAATAACGCCCTCACTTTTCGTTGACACTCGACTTCACTGCCCATCTCTTTTTCGTACCGCGAGCTATATATGAGAATCGATTCTTAAGTTTTAATAAAAAAATTCTTATTTCTTTTAGAAAATTCTTTAGACTCTTAATATAGACTCTTAATTCCTTTAAATGATGAGTCTATATCTTATTGGCAATGTCAAGACATGAGTATAACTCTTTGTTTTGTAAATTTAAGTTAAATGTGAAGATGAAAACCTTTTTTTTTAATATAATGTGAGTCACAATTGTAAAAAAAAAAAGAAAACAAATCTTCACAGATTCCTTGAAGAAGCAGAAAAGAAGTCTGCGAAACGGCAGAGGAAAATCGTTATGTCAATAAAAGTTTTTTAATCAACATAGTATAATGCCTGATAGACCAAAAAACTCCAACTAGAAAATTAGAAAATAAACTCTTTTGTGTTAAAATAATTTCTGAGCATATTTGCTTCGACTATAAAAAATGTCCCTACAAACATTTGCACCAATATATAGTTTAAAAAACTTGAAATATTTTCAATATAACTATAAAAATTTGTTTAAAAAATTTTACTTTTACTAATTTTTATACACCTGCACACTTAAATCTGTAGCTTGCTGCTTCTCACTCACTCTCTCTCAAGTTAAACAAAAGACTTAGGACAGCAACTTCTTTGAATTCACAGATTGCCGTAAAAACGCGTTCGTTGCTTAAGTCTTTTGTTTTGCAAGTAAGTCTAAATCGTTATAATTTCGTACGAGATTAAAATATTGCTTGGAAATTAAAATTAACACACAATAAACAAACTGCGTTTGTAAACGTAAAATCATAAATAAAAAGTATATAAATAAATATTTATGCGCCAAATCAAAATGTTTGCCTTACTAATTGTAAAGCCAAAGTTCAAACATAAATTAAATTAAAATTTTTTTTAAAATACGCTGTATGTTAAAGCATAACTTAAGCTCACGCTAAGACAAGATTTGAACGAACTAAGCAATCCTAAAGAATACTTATAAACATATCCAAGCCCACCTGCTAACAGAGGCACACACAAGCATACATACAAGCTACACATAACACACAAACATAAGCTTCATTCGGAACAGCTCATAAGCTCAGATTTCTTAAAATGCAATTAAAAATTATAGACAGAACTCTTTTAAACTGCATTTCTAATTATTATTCTTACTGACAGTCACAATTGCAGCGTTGTTCTTTTTTTTATTTGAGTTTTTGTTGTGTTAAACATGTTATGCTAGTGTGTAGTTGTAACTCATGCTTTGATTTATGTTTATATGTGTTGGCGCGCAAATTCAAACAGTAGCCTGAGCGTAAAAAAGGTGTTTTTAATTAGCTAGATTAAAAACATGTTTTTTTTTTTGTTTTTTTATTTTTCTTAAATTAACATAAATTATTATTTGTTTAAATTAATTAATTATTTATGTTAGTCTGAAAGGTGCTTTTTTAGAGCCATATTTTACTATATTTTTTGTGTATTTCTAATTTTTTTTAGAAAATATCAATATTTATGGGATCGTTTGTTGTGTTATAATGCATTAATCTTAAAACAATTAAACTTTTATAGGAACGTTCTCAAACATTTCAGCTGATTTAGTTATCATTAGAAGCAGATGCGTTTGAATGCAGTGTGCTTGTATATTGTTTTTTTTTTTAATTTTTGGAATTTCCGCAAAGCCACTTTTAAATAATTTATCATCACGTATTTTGACGAATATATTTTTGAAATTAACTCTAAAAGTGAGTCTATACAGCGCCAGCGTGTGTGGCTTCGTGTGCCTTGCTGTTTTAACGTGAAGTGTTAAGAAATATTGAATCCTTTAGTATGCTTTTGAGAAACTGAAACTATTTAAAAATAATGCATGCGAAACAGACACAAAAAAAAGTGATGTACAAAATTCCATTCGAATATTTTTAGAGACTATTATTACAAAATGATCCAAATATAAAGAGTGTTTTGATTTTTAGAGGTTCCTTTTTTTTTTTTTTTTGTCTTTATGTAAAGTTAATAATTTTCGGCGAATGAACCGCAACCATTATCGAGATATAGCTCCTAATACTTGAGAGAGTGGTAGAAATTGAACTTGCAGAATGCGTCACATCCGAGTCAGTAGACGCCTGTAATCACTTTTTTTTAAACACTAATAGCATCAAATTAATTCTTTCTAATGAAGCCAATTTTCAGCTTAAAATTAGGTAATCTCAGTATTTTATTTCAATTCAACGTTATACAGCTCTCAGAACAAGACCCTATGTAATGAAGTTTTTTAAATATAAAAAGATTCCTCTGCCTTAAATCCCTCATATCAAAAAAATCGGCTAATTACCCATGTGAACTGCACGCGTTCCATAAAAACAAAATCATGCTAAACTGTTATAAGTTAATTGATTAGGCAAGTAAAATAAAAAAAAAATAAATACTCACTTAGTCAAGTGTTGATAAATGAACAAGAGATGAGTTTGTAAAAAATGAAATAGAAATTTACATACTTGGCAAACTTTGCTTATGACTCGCATATATCACAGACAAAAAACTACTTATTAATTATATTTTATACCTACTCACATAGTTTAGTAAATACAAAGTGTTAAATAGCCATAACAACAACATAGTTGTTGGCTTAAATGAGTGCTGCACATGTTTGTGGCAGTTCAAAATGCGCTGTCATTGCAATAGTTTTGTTTTTTTCTCCACATAAATTTTATGCAATGTGCAAGTGAAGATGATATTTTAATGATGGTTCTTTAAGCGGCGATGTTAAGCGCGGAAATATGCAAGCATCGTGCAATTAGTTTAAATTAATATTATATTTAAAATGTAGAAAAAAGTTTTTGAAGCATAAAAACTACTGAATGTTGTGAAAAGTGCAGTTAAAGTGACGGTTTTTTGCAAGTGAGCAGCGCTTATAAACGCTTTGGTTGCGTTTGAAATAGTTCGTGTCTTAAGTCTTTTGTTTTGTATTTTTCTCTTTTAAAGGAGAGTTTATTTAACTAGTTTCTAACTTTATTTATTTTATGTATGTGTTTATGCACTTATAAACACCTATATATCAAGGTGGTCCTCATTCATGAAAATGTCAACATGATGCAGGACACCCCCCTAAAAAGTTTGTTCGATAGTCCATAAAAAGGCATTTTAGGAATTTAAAAAAAAGTAAATTTTGAAGATCAATTATGTTTTTTTTTTAATAATTTACACAAAATACGGTCTTAAATATGTCTTAAGTAGCTATAAGTTAAGGCTATGCTTAAAAGTATAATACGATCAAGGTTAACCTTGACAGTACACATCATAAGTAGATAAGAACTCTAGCTACTAATGGAAAGATTTATTCTCTCTGACAAAACATTCTCGGAACTTTCTTGGAAAATTGGCAGTATAAGTCCGACTTAAGTAGCTAAGTGGATCACAGTGAAAGTCGTGCAAGACTACTAATGAGTTAATGTACCGGCCAACGAATCAGTCTGTCTAGTCTGCTGTATGATTTGATCTATACAGAGCTTTTATTGTTGTTTTCTTCATTGTTGTTGTTGTTTTCTTTATAAACATACTTGGCCTCGAGCTGAACAATTATTCTCAATATAAATGAATGAATACAGGTCACATTAAAATTTAACCACAGGTCAAGACTATGTTCAAAACACATATGGAAAAATATGTTCAAATTTTTATAATTTGGAATATTTTTTTTTTTCAGTATCCAAACTCGAACCCGTTGCAATTCTAACAATAAATTTTATAACGGCCAGGTTCTTTAACGCGATCGCACCATTTTGTGTGTTTCAGAATATATTCCACAGTATTTTGTTTTAAATACCGTCATATTTGGGCTTTTTGCGATATTTTAAAGCAACAAAAAACAAAATAACAATTTCTGTAGTTTTTGTTTAATTTTCATGTTTACTAGCTCATTTAAACAAATAATTGATTGAAAACGATTTTTTGCAAATTAACGCCTTAAAAAAGTTAATTTGAAAAAAAAACACCTTTTTCCCATATAAAACAAAAATCACTTTTTTCCATATAAATCCCTTTGGCCAACAAAAGCTTGTTGCGGCACCTCTAAATCTTCTTCGATCGAACTTATATCTCAGATTCTGTACTTTTTCGAGAAACGAAAACTCTTTAGGGAGTGTACCGTACATATAGACTACTTTTTTTTGCTCCATACAACTTAAGACCACCTTAATAATAAATATATACATATATATATACATAAAATATATTTAAATATGTATATATTATTATAATTAAAGTCTAAGTATTATTATAATCAAAATTAAAGCAAGTTCTCCGTCTTGAGTCTTTTGTTTTATGCTACTTGGAAGTATTCATTTTTATTTCTTTCTTTCTCACTCAGCTTAACTTATTTTATAATTTAAATACTTAAAGCCTCATTTTCATTATTTATTTTCGATTCTAATAAATATTGTTATTATTTTTAAAAATTAGTTTAATCCGCATGACGCCAGTCTTTGCACATCAACACCTTAGAAGCGACACCTGCAAAAAAGTGCATAAGTAAAAAATAGCACAAGTCACAATGATTAATTGAAAATTTCATCCGCCATACTTACCAACAACAACAACAACAACAACAACAAGAGAACATAATCGTCTTGGTGTATTGTTTGACAAATGCTCAAAATAGTTTTAGCTTGTTTTGTGAAGAGTTTATGTTAACGATAACATTTGCTCGGCTCACCTGTAGCAACACTGTAATCTCCTAATAACACCCATATTTTTTTTGTAAAAATTTTTGCTGCGCAACAGCAGCTTGTTGCGAATGCCAAACAGCAGGATCTTCGGATTTGCACTTGCTATAGTGGTAATGCCTTAGATTAATTGTTACACGCTGTGCTCTCCTTGAGGGTAAAATTCTTATGTGTCTTCTAGGATATGTTGATCATGTTGTTGTAAGTGACCAACAGTGACAACTTTGCTCAACAAAATGTAAAAATACGTAGGTTGCTACATATATTTCGAGAATAAATATAAAGACTGAATTTTTTTCTTTATTGTTGTTATAAATATTCTCCTTAATGATTAGAACATTTTTGCATACCTTCGCACCATTTGTCAAAAGCAACCCTCCTGTAAACACAAAAATGTTACCTTTTAAATCCTTTTTTACATAAAAATTTTTTTGCATTTCGATGATAACCGTTCTCTGAAATTCTCACGTTTGTCTGGTAAAACTATATTTGTTTTCAATATACTGCGCTAACGAATATTTTCTTTATCGACTTTGTTGATAATACAGCTCTATCAAGAAATACCATAAGCTTTGCTTACAACCAACATGTTTTGTCTGTGATATCGGTATAGACGTTTAAATATAGAAAGGATTGTGCCTTTGCTAATGTAAGTAGCGCTATCTGTCAGCTGGTAGCTATTTGAAACGTAGTCATTTTTAAAGGCAATAAAATCAAAGACATAAATTTTAGGGATGTAGCGAATGCTATTTTTTTTTCATAACGCTATGCTATTATCATCATGCTATTTGGAATGTGTGAAATAATTACATACAAAATGTATTTATGTATTTATTTATAAGTATTTAAATAAAAAGAAAAGTAAGAAAAATTTAAAATTATGTTTAAAATTCAAGACACAAGATAATACTAATTCTTACACAAGCATTTATGGAAATTTACTTTTGTGGAAATTTACGTACCAAATATGTTTAATACAAATATTAATTTTTCGCTTTATTGGCATAGCTTTTCAGTATTGAAGTATTGAACTAAGATGTTAACGTTTGATGCCGTTAAAAAGGGGAAACATTTTTCCTCTATATGCCTTATTTAAAAACAAAGATTTCATCCCATTTTCCCAATTCAACTCAAAGTGCGTTTTAAGTTAATGAGTAAAATATCAAGTAAATATATTAAATTTTTGTGAACTTTTTAAATTTTACTATTTTGATGACATCACTTTGTATCGGAGTTTTCATTCAGTTTGGCAAATTTTATTCACATAATGCTTTTACATAATTATAGATTAGGTGCAAACTTTCAAGTCATTCTATAAAATTTTGTGGAATTTTTAAGATTTGTTACCATTTTGATAAAGTCACTTTAGATGGGCGATAGGCGTGATTTTCATATTATTTCATTATTATAACTCTTAATTTCTTTCTGATTTTGATTTTGCAAACAGAAGAATTTGAATCAATGTAAAAAATTTTTTAAAAATTACTATATTATAGTGATAAAGACCGATTTTTTTTTTTTTGTTTTTATAGGAAAACGAAAAATATTCCATGAAATACGGAAAACAAACAATCAACGAAGAATTATTCTATAAATATAAATGTTATGACGAATGATTCAAACGCATGCGAAAAAGTATTAATCATAAAGGAGAATATTTCCAAAAAAAATCGAAATAAAGTACGATCGTGGTCGTCGTTCTCTCCAAGACGAATTACGTAAAGGTACTCTGAGAACAGCTGTTGTGGCAGAAAAGATTGATGCTGTACGTGAAATATTGGAAGCAGACCGCCATATGACGTACCGTGTCTATTCCCGTTAAATACCCCATAATTTGACGGTTGCTCAAAAAAAAAAAAGTCGTGACGATTGATGCAAGGAAATGGTGATAAAATACAGCTGGAGTGGTTCAAAACACGTCTACGACATCACCACAGGTGATGGATCATGAATTTATGCTAATGAGCCCGAAACTAAGCAGCAATTCACTATTTGGGTCTTTCAAAGTGAGCAAGTGTTCCGTGGATGGAGCAAATCCAAGCAAATGGATGCTAATTTTTTCTGAAAAACCGGTCATGTCGCAACTGTACACTTGAGCAACGGAAAACTTCTTGTTGTTCCCACACATTAAGTAAAAATGTGTGTTGAGCGTTTTTCTACGCCCGAACAGGCCGTTGAAGCTTTCAAACACCTGGTTTTAGAGGTACCAACTTCAGAGTGAAAAAATAGAAAATTGGTTCAAACGAATATCAGAGTATATTGATCATCTTAGAGAATACTTTTAAAAAAATTAATCACTGTTTTTCATTGTTATGCGTAAGACAATCCTCGTACATATACCTTATATTTTTTTTTTTCTTATTTTCCTGATGCTATAAATTTATTGATTAAATTTCAGGATAGGTTTAAGTCTGCAATTCCTACGGCTATATTTTTGGTTTGGTTTTTTTCAAAAGGGTTCTATATTAATTAGAATATTATAAGTATTAAATAAAAAAACAGTTTTTACTTCTATTTGTCATACTTTTTCAAAAAATTATGTACAAAGTCAAAAAAAAAATGTTTATAAATTAAATAAACACTATTTTTAACAGTTTAACTTCTAGGAACAGATAAATAATTTTGATAAGGAAAAAAACTGACTGCTTTCAAAACATGTCCTTTAGTGATTTTAAGTGGTTCGAAAAAATTTCAATCATTTGGCACTTCACTGGGTCACTAGTTGGTTGCATCTTTAAAGATACTATCTTTAAAGATACAGTGTGCACTCCCTGCAGCTTTTGATAATTTTAACTTTTTAAAATAAATTAATTAATTAAAATTTCATAACACATTTCTTTTATTTTGATATATTTTAATAGAGATTTTAGATGTGGGTAAATTCACATTGTATCTTTATAGATACAACCACTTTTTTAAAAAAAAACTTTAAAAAAAAAAAACTTCAGAACTAAACACGCAGGTTTTATTTTTAATCAATTTTACATAAAATATATTTTTTCGGTAAAAATCGGCGGGCTTGTGCATTTAAGGGTTAACCGTAATATCGTCGAAGGAAAAATATCTACCTGTAAAAGGTATGAGAGACAAAATGTTTCTGCATAACATTATCACTAAACTGCACAAACTCTTTTTGTTGATTTCCAAATCTTTGTTCTTTCAAATATTACCCAATATATCCCTTACAGAAAACTCAGACGAGTCACTTTTGATTAATACAATTGCTAAATAGTTTTTAAATCTGGATCCCAGTACAATAAATAAAAACTTATTTTTACTTGAATCACTTCACCACTCAGAACTCTTTAACAGAGGGGTGTCCACTTAGTTTTTAGTCTTCAGTCAAACTATTCTACCATTAGTTACCACATACCATTAGTATTTAATTAAAAAGAACTCATTACTTTTGGATACGCATACATTTATTAAATTTCAATCTTCTATAATTGAATTCGACTGATAATGAACAGCTTGGAATAATTCTTAAATACTTTTATAGCTTACCATATGCCATACCCAGTTATTTATCTAAATTATAATACTGAAATGACATTAGATCAGATTTCAATATATTTCACTAAAGGCTTGATTGAAGAATTGAACACCACTATATTAAAGAATTTTAAAAAAATGGTTTACATTATAACAACAACCATGCTCGTTTAGATACACATGAACATTTATTCAAAAAATTTTCTCCTGAAATTTCAGCCGACTAGATAAACTCATTCAAAAATTTCCTTAACTCTAATATAATGTTTGTTATAATTTCACCATTAGCAAACACAGTTATTTATCTAAAGCATCATAGTGCAATAAATCACGATCATATTGGTATGGATACATTTCATTATCGGCTCGGTTGTAAAATTTAACATCTGTACCACCTTCCAAAGAATTTGCAAAAAGTGGTGCATAACTCGAGAAACCCAGTTCATGACGCAAACTCAGATCAGGTTTGCGACCCAAGGAAATTACTTTATCATACAATTGCTCGTCCAGCTGTAGAGCTCGATCAAAATCCTTCCAATGAACGAATTTTACCTTATCAGTCTGTATTGCATCCTTTTGTATAAGTTCCATCAAGGTGTTTGAGTTAACCGGCTGTACAACGCTGTATTCCCGCTCGGCTGCAGCATGGGCAGCAGCAGGATGCATCAGCTTGCGTTTACTTGGTTGCGGCAACTCATTTTGCCAAGACATGAGCTGATTGCTTACCAAGGACTATAAAATAGTTCATAATTAGAAAAATTACATTTTTTTCATTTTCAAAATGTGCAAACTTACGTTTTCAGCCTCTCGTCCCATGCGTGGTATTAGTTTCGAATTTTTTAAGAAATAACTCTCAAACTCCTTGTCCGCTCTACGCCCAATGCGCGGTACATTTTTGGCTAATTTCAAAAAGAATCCTGGGCTATCATCTTTTTTGCAGCTTACATAAAGTACGGATGATAGCAGCAAAAAGGCCAAAGTTGGTAAGAATTTCAGCTGCATGTCAGTGCTGTAAAGTCTTCAGTATCTTAAGCAGGCTATTTTAAGGTTCAACTTTTTGCTGTCACAATCAATGCAAGTTGCGCATGTTTCTGTGTTCTAGAGATCACTGACTAGGCTCTCAAACAAATTTCTTTTTATACTAGTTTTAGCAAGCTGAGCTTAGATGTGTTGAACCCTTATCTTGTTCCCACTTTTAATCGATTTTTCTAGACAAAGATAAGTATAACTCGCCAGATAATGCGGGTTAAGAATTCGTGGTGACTTTAATAAAGAAATTTGCATTATTGATCGATGATTCGAACAAATTGAGTTAATTGACCTGAATTCTATTTCGGGTGAATCTTGTTGCAATGCCAAAAAAAATATAAAAAATTTTCCAGAGCAGTTACAACTATAAAGCTCTAATCTATAGCATATTTATCAGGGTATCGAAAAGTCAATTTTTGCACGCAGGCGAAAACGAGCACAAATGAGGCAATTGAGGTTCATGAAACGCTTCATGAGCCGAACATGGAAATGAATGGCAAGAATTAAATGACAGCATAGTAGGGCTCACAGATAAGTCACAGGAATTTGTATGGGTTCAAATATATATACTGAAGACTGAATATATATGAAAGACTATATATACTGGGTTTCTATTTATAAGTTTTAAGAACCATATTAATTTCAAAGGGTTCTATGGACTACTTGAACTAATATCGACAATTTTTATTATCTTTTGAACATTTTTTTAACCTTATGGACTTCTTGGACAATAACGGCCAATATGTTCCACATGGATTACTACGGAAAAAATTATAGATTTTTATCCAATGAGTCCATAAAACTACAAAAAATCAATAACCGTACTAGTTCCAAAGATAATCCCTGTGGAACCTATTTTACTGATTTTCAAAAATGTTTGCCTAATAGTCCGTTCGCACCTAAGCTAATTTGCTCATTTCGGCCAAAAAACACAAATGAGATGCGTAATGAGCTCATTTCCCATAGAAATATTAATTTGAATATCCAACTCATTTCAACGAAATGAGTAGCAAATGAGATAATTTCACGTTAAACACATCTCTGAGCATATTAAACTACTTTGTGAACATACCTTTCAAAGCAAAATGTAAGAAAAATTTGTACACAGAAAAATTTTATCAAAACAAAATATGAAAATACAACAAAAACAACCGCCAAACAAAATTAGATTTATAAGTGTGAACACTTTTTAATGAGATATTCAAATTTGCTCATTTGGCTTAGGTGTGAACATAATATAAGAATTGGACAAAATAAAAAAAGTTACAATGACCCAACTTGTTCCTTCCATAATTCCAGTGGAACTTATTTGACTTGTAGTCAAGGATTTTTATCCAAGGAATCCACAAAACAGAAGATTTGTTTGTAAAAAGTTGTCAGAACCACAAAAAGGTTCAATAGCTCAATTTATTATACAAAATATTAAAGTGGAACCTATTTGACATAAAATCATAGGTTTTTGTCCAAGAGGTCTTCACAAATCAAAAAAGTTTCAATGGGTCAGCTGAGAGCTAAATTTTTTTTATTGCAAATCTGTAAGGAACTTCTTTTTCTACATCGCTAAACGAAAATTTTTTATCATTTCACCACAAATAATTTTTCCTGGTCTATTTTTGCCTCTTCTATAATTACCCTATTATAGGGGTGGGCAAAGTTACACGTATGGGTATTTTGCCCGTACGTGTATTTTGGTTGCCCGCTGCTTGCTTCACGGGCGACAGCATTGCTTCATAAATTCGAACGTAAAGGAAACGAGGGACATGCACAAATATTATGATAGATATAAATATAGAGCGTAAGAAGAGCGTAATATAAATTATTATTTAGAATTGTTCTCATTGCGCTCAGAGCAGTTCATAATCAATGTTGCATGCCATTTATATAAAAAAGGGCGTTTTATAATTTTACTATTTAATATTTTGCTTTAACAACACTTTGCTTTTAACACTTTTTAACACTTGCTTTTATGTAGTTACGCGCAAAATAAAAGTATAAATTTATTATGGTGATTCAGTTCTAAAAAAATATTAGTAAAAAATAAAAATATGTTAGGAAGCAGATGTAGAATTATAACGGTTGCATGCTCTTGCGAAACCCTTATAATATGCCAAGAAGTTGTTTTTGCAAAGCGATTTTATAGCTGCTGGTAGTAATTTAAAAAAAACTCCCTTTTAATAAGCAATTCTCTTAATATGCTAAATATGCAACACTTACTTTTCACAACAGCATGCTCTCGCTCTTACGGTTTCTATAAAGCACACTGAAAACAAAGTAGTGCTAAAGTGGTTTTTGCAGGAATCTTATAGGTATTAGAGATTTTTTCTTTGCTCTGATTTATACTGCAAAATGAAATAAATGTGTAGTGGACGGATTATAAAAATTCAACACACTGACAGATGGATAAAGTGAAATACATATAATCAAACGGACATGTAAAAAGCTGAAAATAATCCATTTTAAATTTTGGTTTGTATATCTCGGCTAAAAGTGCACATAATTTTACAATGGGACGGCGATGGGTTCATGGGAAAATGATAAATGAAAATAAAAAAAAAACAAAAAATGTCATATAATGATAGATTTGATTTTTTGAAACAAAGAAATTGTTATAGATCTTGAATGATTTTAACAAAAAATAAAAAAAAAAATAAATCTGACTTCAGGGTAGATGATTTATAAATAGTCATATTTTGAAAAAAAATTTATAAACAAAAAATTACTGCAAAAAAAAATTATACAGTTTGATGCAGAAGCATCAAACATTTTGCATGCATGAAATTTTGTACAGTGTACAATTTTTCGTCACCTAATCAAGGAACAGGCCAGCGCAGACTATGCTTGCTTGACGTTCGCCTGAACACTCAAGCTGTGATCGTTCTGTATTTGAGATGAATACATATTTTTCTGCGCTAACGCAATCTCAAGTGCGCTCTTGGGATTGCATATTGTGAGAGGATTACAGAGAGGATTTTCCATTCCGCAATCCGATTCACCCCCAAATTCATCCTGCAATTGATTTTGCCCACTGCTTACACGCAGTCGCAGCACGTGCAAGAATTGTGCCCACCCCTACCCTATTATATTAAACTGCGATCTTAAAACTTTTGAAGTTAAATTTTCTAAATTATGAAACATTTTTTTTCAAATTATTCCGGAAATGCATTCCGATTTTGATCCACTTCCGAGGTAGATTTCAGAACATGCCTGATAGTGTCGGTATTCTCAAAAAACAAACCCATCCAAACATTTTAAAGTGCCAAATGTTTAATCTTTTACATTATCAAGTTGATCGTTAAAAAATTAATGCTGGCAATACTTTTTATATAGCGAACATTTTAAAATTCCCGCAACGAAATTCAAATAAGAATTCTTACAAAATATTTGCGAAAATATCAACGCAATGGATTTTTTAAGCTTTAAAAACAACGTCCTGAAGGTGAAGACTGGAAGGTTGGAACGCAAGAGGAAACTTGAACAGAATACAGATGATCCCTGTGACTGTCAATACAAAAGCTGTCCGGGATGCTGGTATCCGTGCGAGACATGCGGTTCCAATAAATGCTCACCGTTCTGTCGAGTGGACCGTAAGCATCCGCTGGTTTGGACAAAATCCGCTTGAAGGAATGCAAATTCATTTATAAAGTTCTTATTTATTGTTAAACTTGACTACATTAAAAATAGACCTTAGAAAAGTTAAATTTTAAAGCTGGGTCTACACGATACAGCGATTGTACCAATATCGGTTGCTATTTGACGGTTGTGTGCGATGATTGTATCGTTTGGATGCAAGCGTGCGACGAGTTAGTTGCAATATTGCACGGTCGAATGGTAGAATTAGCCAGCTGCTGTACGATGAGCGATTGTACAGCCGTTGTATCGTGTAGACCTAGCTTAAGTCTAATTTTTGGAGTTTTTATAAAGTTTAAAACTAAAGCAACGACTACAACTAAATTAGTGAACTTTGGGCCCACTGCGACACCTCGGTTGGTAATGCCTGGTACTTCTGCACCGCCTGATTGATTTGGCTCAATATCAAGGCCAGTTTGTGCATTTCGAATTCCTTCTGGACCTTGCAGGTGGTAGCTGTTAGTGGCAGAATGAACTCAATATTGCGCAGATGTTCGAAAGCTTTAAGAACAACGGCGCGTTCAATGCCTTGCATGGTCGATGAAACTTTTGCAAACTTGGAGAAACGTGAGAAAATAATTTCGAAATTGAAAGGATCGCGATCGTAGATTTCTGTATGATGTTTAATGGCGATTACCAAACAAAGCTCCAGCACCGACAGACCAATGAGTAACTCCACTTTGTCGTCGATTTCGTGCGTAGAGGCTAGCTGCGAGATTTGTTCACTGGTTAGCTGCTTGCAAGAATCTTCGTTTAAACTTGATACAAGACGAAAAAGAAATGTCTTCAAGGCCGCCTCACTAACATCGAATTCATAGAGAACCTGCAGAGCTGTTTGCACAGGTTTTTCAGTGGACAAGGCCACAATGCGTTTATTCCAGGATTCTACAGATTTTTTACTGAACTTATATTTTGACGGATTGAAATGACTGCGCTGGAAGGGCAAGGCAAAGGTATTGGCAGACTTAAAACTCGCAATACGTGCAGCTATTTCTTTAAGCTGTTTATCGTTGGGTAGACTGAGCAGCTCGCGAAAAAGCGCCAGGCGTTGGTCGAAATTGTCTGCAGTTGGAAAGAGAAAAACTTGCCTGCAATAGAAATTAAAATTGATAATTTCTTGAATTGAGTTTGAATTAAATAAAATAATAACCTATGCGAAAAACGCGACTTCACCCGCTTCTCCAGCAGCTCGATAACATCCAGTCGACACGTTATACCAAGCACACAAATGGGCGCCTGCGCTGACTGAGAGACGTCAAACAAGTTGTATAGTAGAGTTTGATTATGATGCGCACAAAACAGATCAAATTCTTCTAATACAAATATGACGCTCTTCGAACGCTTACCACCAGCCTTAAGGCATGCCAACAGAAATGCCAGATTTTCAGCAAATGAACCAAAAACCTTGCCATCAGCTGCATTCTCTAGTTGCATCTGCATCGTTGCTGCTTTTAGTGCCAAACGATCATCTGTGTGCAGATTGCCATCGAGATGCACAATCAATGCATTTTTATGAAAATCTTCGCTGGATAGCAATTCTGCCAATACTGAGTTAACCAACTAAAAGCGAGGAGGTAATAATTTTAAAGTTACTTATATTAAATTAAGTTTACTCACAGTGGTTTTTCCTGATCCCCGCGGTCCAATCAGCAGCAATGAATTGGATTCACCCAATTCTGCCGTGCGATTTAGCAGATCGTGCACATTACGACGCTCCACCTCGTGACCCCGGAGTGTTGTATAGTCACGCTGCAATCGCTCTTTAAGAAAGCGACGCACTTGCACAATTTCAGGAATATCTTCTGGCATTTAAAATTCGTTTCGTATAAGAGGTCACTTTTGTTTATTTACAAACTATTTTCTTTCTTAGTAGCTGTCATTTTTCGCGCCTCCATATTGTAATGAGTGCTGCCAAGTTTAATAAACTGCCAATTTGTAATAGATTGTATTCTTATGATATGTGCTAATTTCGTTAACATGAAAATTGAAGTAAATTTTTTATTAACAATTTTTTTTTTATAGAATTGAAAACGTTCAATATGATACATTTATCATGTTGATCATGGTGTTATGTTATATTCGTACAACATTTCATTTTTAAATTTGAATCATTTAAGAAACTCTTCATTAATATCAATAATAAAGAATTGCTTTATCTTCCCTTATCAACTTTTTAAGTAAATTATCATAATTTTACCTATTTAAATTGGTATTCATTTAAAATCTTCACACATATCAATCAAAACTAATAATAAAATCATAATGTTTATAATAAAAAAGGCAACTTGCCTTCTATTTTTTTTTTTTATTTTTATATATAAATAGTTTTTCATTGTGACAACCAACAACCGTCTTACAAAATATTACAGGATAGCAAAATTTTTTTAAAAACTTCTATTAAGCTATGAAAACGGTTAATATTTCTGAATAACCTTAAAACGTGTTTTTTGCTTTTACCACTAAAATAACAAAACAAAAATTAAATGGAGTACTTGAAAGAAGGTAATACTGAACACTTAAACTGAAAAAAGTAAGGAGGAGAATACATATAATACGGTACTAAAAAGATAATTTTTAAATAGAGTTAAACATTCCTAAAAAATTATTTCTTTTTTTACCGTGCAATGTAGCTCATGAAATTTTTGACAGCCTTTGATGAAATTTTAAACCGATATTCGCATATGTATTTTGCACGCTTTGTAGAAGGTCCTTATTGAAATTGTTTGCTTATAAAACTTTTAATTATAAAGAAGCGATCTCAACTAATATATTTGTATACAGATTTTTCAACTTTTATCACGATAATCTTGAAAACATGTTTTCAAATAACTGTAAAGGCTATCCACATATTAACTTAAATATTTTAAAATATAAGAAAATTAATTTCTAAACTTTTCTTATCTAAAAAACATTGGTATATATATTTAACTAGCATTTTCATAGAAAACTAGTAAGAAATGATCTTCGACTGGGCCGAAGTTAAAATACCCCTACGTCCGAATTGAAATATATTCAAAGTCTTAAGCAGTCAAAAAAATTTTATTTGTAAAAACATTTTCGTCATAGTTTTAACAGAAAATATTCTTTTGTTTTTTGATAAAGTCACTTTGTATGGGAGGTGGGTGTGGTTTTCACTCGATTTGGTTGAATTTCATACATAGTGTACATGTTACATATCAAAGATCATATGCAAAATTCCAAGTCTGAATATTTATTTTTGTGAAATTCTAAGAGATTTTACCGTTTTGATAAAGTCACTTTGTATGGGAGGTAGGAGTGGTTTTTATCCGATTTGGCTCATTTTCGAACTTAACCTTTATTTTTTAGATACAAGCTTAAATATTGAATTTCGTGATGATAGCTTGAACATTACGGCTGTAATCGTGATCACAGACAGACAGACGGACAGACGGACATGGCTAAATCGACTCGGGTGGTGATGCTGATCAATAATATATATACTTTTCTATACCTACCATGCCTCCTTATGGGCGTTACAAACGGAGTGACAAAATTAATATACCTCTTTTACGTTTTTTAAACGTAGGGGTATAAATATAATAAAACTAGTAAGAAATGATATTCGACTGGGCCTAAGTTAAAATACCCCCACGGCTGAACCAAACTATATTCAAAGTCATAAGCACACAATAAAATTTTAATGTGTAAAAACTTTTTCGTCATAATATTAACGGAAAATATTCGCTTTTTTTTTTATAAAGTCGCTTTGTATGGGAAGTAGACATGGTTTTCACTCAATTTCGCTTAGTTTCATACTCAAAGTGCATATTAAAGATCAAAACTCATATGAAAAATTTCAAGTCCATATATTAATTTTTGTGTAATTCTAAGAGATTTAACCGTTAACCTTAGTTCAACTTTATAACAATTTGGCACCACTGTCTTGAAACAGCTATTCGATAACAATATAAATCAATACAAAATAGCATACTTTTGATTTTCCAACTATATTCGTTTTTAACAAAAAATGCATTAAACTTGGCAGCATTTTCAGATCAGAAATAGAGCCAGGAAAAGAGCTGGATCTACTTTTTGTTTTTGCTTTGTGAATAAAATATTATATTATGCTATTATGCTGCTTGGAATAACAAAAATATGAATAAGATAATAATTTTAAACTTTTTAACCCTGCAGTAGTCGCGCGGATTACATATGTAATCCAGTCATGCAAAATTATGAATTTCACAATTGTCTGCAATCGATATTCATTGATTTTATGTACTATAAGAATTATGTTTATGTTGTTTTTTTAAATAAATATAATATAAAATAAAGTAATAATAAAAATTAAAACAAATTACTAAGTATTTTCAAATTGCCATCTCTTATTTTAAACTTTAAAAAACGGATTACATATGTAATCCGCGCGACCACTCTCGTCACATTTAGGTACGCGACTACTGCAGGGTTAAAAAATCAAGTTCAATCAAAATGTGTGAACACTCATGCTTTTATTTAAAAAAATGATAAGTACTATGCAATTGCTCTATTTGAGAATAATTTTCTTTTTTTTTTGGTTTTTAGAAATATTTTAAACACTAAAGTTTTAAAGTGTTTCGAAAACTTAATCTTAAAACCAGAATCTCAATAAAATTTATAAAGTAAAACATTTTTGTTAAATTGTTTACTATAAAATTATTTATTTTATTTATAATTTTTCTCATACTTCAAAATATCAAGAATTTACTATATTTTTACACCAGTTTCACTACAAGTAACAAAAAGCACTGACGTTTTGAAAGAACACTCCATTTTTATTCATATGCATTTGAGGGGACTTCAGTGTAGTACAATTTCTGATAGTCATGCACTCGTAATAACAGAAAACGTGAGTGAAGTAAAGTTAAGTGTGCCTTTATGAATATGCTTTATTCATACCAAACTTGAATATGTTTGAAAGCTTGAAAGCTTTAAATCTCTGAGGTTTGTTATTGAGGCCGATCAGAAAAATTAATTTCAATTTCAAATTTTAGGCAGAACAGGGGATTTATATTTTTTACGAAAGAATAAAAATATGAATTGAAATTAAAATAGTTCTCGCATATTTTTATTTATTTTTTTTTTTTTATTTTGAAGTTAAGTAGATTTAAAAATTTAAATTTGTACATATCGATGGCTTAATATAGAAAAGGCGTCACTTGTTTTTTCGAAATAATGTTTTTAATATATTCTGGTAGACCACTCCCATGAGCTTTTTGTTATTTTTGTTTCCTATTTTAAATAAAAACTGCATTAAAAAACTTTTTATATCCAAAGTTTTTCAGATTTACTCAGTTCTTTTCTTCTCCTGCAAAGTAACACAAAATTGAGTTAACCTTTTTCTATATTAAGCCATCGATATTAGGAATTAACCAATGTTCAAACAGTTTAATGAAAACCCGATATAAGTTGAAAGGCATAAAAAATTCAATTTAAAAAATATGACTTGATAAAGAAAAATACGATACACAGGTCAATATTTTAATGCATTCTAGTCTGATTTTGTCGAAACGTGTTATATAAATACATTCATTCTCCTGTGCCATGCGTCAAAAATGTACAATAAACAACCCTGTAAAATTGTAATAGATTTTCTTAGTATAATAATAGCCAGGTTATTATTTTCATTGTTTAATATGAGTCAGAGATAAAGTGAAATAATAAATGTTGCGTTTGTCGCAAGTGTGTTGTGTGGGGATGTAGCTCAGTGGTAGAGCGTTCGCTTTGCATGTGAAAGGCCCCGGGTTCGATCCCCGGCATCTCCAAATATTTTTGTCATCAATTGAAAGGATGCTTAACTTTTTTTAACCAATTTATCAACCCAGTGCAATGAACTCTTTCGCTTTGGAGACACTTAAGAATGCGAAACACGATTAAAAGAAATGCATTTGATCTGGGTGTGGAGCGTTGTCAATTAATTTCACCAAAAAAACCCAGTCATTAAGGAATAATGGATTAAAAAATTGACTTAACCAGAGAAGCAAAGCTGTTCAGGTGCACAAATTAAAAGAACATTTTGAATAATTGTGACGAGACAAGGCAAATTTTTTATTGTGTTAAAAACCAATTTTAAGTGGACATTAAAAAATATAATGAATGTTATTAAAAATTCCTTTTTTTATAGCTATTTCCAAATGGTGTTTCAGTCACTTCAAAAATTCTCTGCCGCGCATTTATTTAGAACAATGGCCGGCCGTGACTTTGTTATTTAAAAATTTGGATAAATCTTAGAAATGTTTTGGAAATTCCAAAAATACGCCGCAGTTTAATAATCAAATCAGTGAGCAAAACAATTTTAAGCAAATTAATTCGTTTTTTGTTTGCTTTTAAAGAATTTATTCATTTTATGGGAATGATTCTAATTTATTTTTAAAACCTGCTTTGATAGCGAAGCACATTTCTCCGCGCTTGTTTTTAAAATTCGTTTTTTTGGTAATTTTTTTCAATACGAAAAAAACATAAAAGTTGATTACTAGGGCTATAAACATAAAATGAATTTTTGTCTTTGTATTGATTTGCCATCCATTTTCTCGAAATGTTTTGTCTTCTTTTATTACGCGTTTTGGGAATTTTTGTGTTAATTATCATGATTTTTGTGTATGGCGCCAAGACGAGAATATTTTGATTTTTGTTTCTATTCTGCGGTCTTTCGTTGTGAAGTTTTATTTCTTTAGCAATATTAATGCGATTATTTTTTATTTGCTCAAAAGAAAAAAAAAAAAAACAAAAAAAAATCAATAGTTTAGATTTTCTTTAACGACGCCATTTATTTTTGTTTTGTTTTAAAAAGTTTTTAAATTACCATGTTTGCAAATCCGGTTGGCAAGCTTGAGATTCTATTCAAGATGAATTTAACTGTTTCTAAGAGTAAAGAACTATTAATGACATTTAAAACGGTTAATTTTTGCGGTATTTTATTTTTTAAATATTAATTCTGCCAGGGTGTGCTCACATTTTTTGTTTTTTTTTTTTGTTAAGAGAGCGAAGTTTTCCGAATTTTGTCGAAATTTTTTGTATAGACCCAATGACATAAACCCTCACTGCGAGAACAATTTGAAAAGTCAGTGACTTTTTGAATTTCCCTCGTAGTAACTTCAAGTGCAACACTGGTCCTGTTGACTACCATCTATAAATAGACTACTGTCAAATTTTGACCCAGCTGCATCATTTAGTTTGTGTTTGACAGTTCGTAAGTTTCGTGAACAATTTCGTGAATTTCAGGGATGAAAAAAAAAGATTATTTTTTAATGTTAAGATCAAAATATCATATAAAAAAAGATGTAGAATAATTTTAAATGAAGTAAAAGGAAACTAGTGAGTCAGAAATTCCGTTTTTGACATGATTTTTTTGTTCATGATTTTTAACATGGAAATTAACTTAAATCAATTATTTGTGCTCGATTCTTTTTCAATTATACTCAACAATTATTCTTGATCGTTGTTTTTCCAATCACAAATAAAAGTTGTTATTTTATCGATATTTTTCCGATTAGCAATAAAAATTTTTATTTGATCGTTATTTTTTCGATCAGAAATAAAGATAATTTTTATCACAAATAAAAGTTATTTTTTCGATCAGAAACATAAGTTCTTTTTGTATCGATATTTTTTTCAAGCAGAAATAAAAATAATTTTTTTATCGTTGTTTTTGCGATCCGAAATAAAAGTGATTTTTTATCGATATTTTTCCGATCAGCAATAAAAAGTATTATTTTATCGTTATTTTTCCGATGAGAAATATAAGTTATTCTTTAATCGTTATTTTTTTCGACAAGAAATAGAAATTAAAAATTATTTTTTGATTGAAATAATATCGATAAAAATTTAAAACTTACAAATTAAAACTTCAATATTTACAAATAAAACTTTTATGAGTTAAAATAAAGAAGTTATGACGCATATAAAAAACAAAGTTCATACGTACCACCTTTCGGACCCCCACGATTACTACCATAGAAGCAAGTCGTCTTGGACAAGGATTTGAACAACGATTTTAACAGAGATAAGGACAAAATTTCAGACATGTGTTTGGAAAAGGATTTGGAATAGTATTTGGACAAATATTAGATTAGGTCAGGGCTTAGAACAAGGACTCGGGAAGGATTTGAATAAGGACTAGGACAAGGCCTTGAATAAGGACTAAAACAAGGACTATGAGTAGGATTAGGATATATTTTTTTTCGATGCCAAAAAATATATCGAATATATTGAAAAACATGCAATATTTTGTTAAGTTATTAATAGAAATTAGTTAAAAAATTACCAGAAATTTTTTCAAATTTTCGCTTATAACTTCTAAGCTGAAGGTGATGGTGAAATACTCGGCACTATTTCCGAGAAAAGCCAAAACCACTGTTATTTTTCCTATCTTCCTTCGTTTTTTAAATATAATTTATATCTTAATACACATGTTACTTTTTTATCGATATAATTTCGATCAAAAAATAATATTTTTTTTAATCTGATTAAAATAGGTCGGTCAATGATTGATTTTTATTTCTGATCTAAAAAATAACGATTAAAGAATAACTTCCATTTCTGATAGAAAAAATAACGATCAAATAATGACTTTTATTGCTAATCGGAAAAATATCTATCACAAAATAACTTTTACTTCTGCTTGAAAAAATATCGATCAAAAAATAATTGTTATGTCTGATCGAAAAAATTACCTAAAAAAATAATTGTTATAAAATGATTTCGGTCCCTGGAAAAAAATTTCATGTACTTATCAAGCATTAGTTCTTCTTTTTTGTTTTTTTTTTTTTTTTTTGTAAAAACATTTTTGTGTGAAAACGTTTCATCGTATATCTTAGGCATCGGCTCAATGGTGGTTGCCCTAACCATAGGTATAGGTCTACAGGTACTACCATGGTTAGTGTGCAAGGGAGATACCATGACCTGACGCCATCAGCTCGTGTGTTTTCCATTTCCACTCGGCCAGCTCACCAAACCCATCCCTATACCATTACCTTGATGCCCAATAAAACCTCGTATTAAAATAATAAATAAATAAATAACTGGCCATTTCAGCCCTTGAACGGACTTTGACCTAGCTTCTTATGATCAATTGTGTTGTGCGTGTTATTAAGTTTGTACACAATTGACCGAGAACCGGACCTACGCCGACTCCGAACGGCGATGAACGGAATGTTCTCGTTCTCAAGAAGCTTTACATGGCATTTTGATTACTCTCTGAGGTTTGCCATTGTCTGCAGAGAGGTGGCGGCCGTACAGAAAAATTATTTTAATTCAAATAATTTTCTGTCGCTGCTGGGGTTCGAACCTGGGTCTCCAAAGTTCGTTGACATAGCGGCCACGCACTTTAACCAACTACGCCACGGTCGCCTAAAACCTCGTATTAGGGAAATTATTTGCTCTTCAGTCGTACAGTTAAATCGTGGAACAATCTCCCTGCAAGCGTATTATCCGGCACTTTTCCGCTGCGTAAATTTAAAACAAATCTTCACCGACACTATTCTATCTTTCCACCCTCTACTTACGTAAACTGTCAATCTTCTTCCGAATCAACACAATGCTTTCGCATTTATAGGGGGCAACCCCTGAACGTTGGTTTAGTAATAAAAAAGGTGGATCATTGGCCAACAAGTTCACTCACATAGTCACTCACCTTGAAAAGGGTAAAACGATCATCGGCAGGGGCGCCGGAAGCGGGGGGTCAGTCGCACCCTAAGTAAAAAAAAGAGTTGGCTGTGCCGTGGACACACCCGTAAGTTTTGACGTGACGAAGTTTCTTGTTGTTGTTGTTAATGTTGATGTTGATGTTTGTGTTGATGTTGATGTTGATGTTGATGTTGATGTTGATGTTGATGTTGATGTTGATGTTAATGTTGATGTTGATGTTGATTTTGATGTTGATGTTGATGTTGATGTTGATGTTGATGTTGGTGTTGGTATTGGTGTTGGTGTTGGTGTTGGTGTTGGTGTTGATATTGGTGTTGGTGTTGGTGTTGGTGTTGAGGTTGGTGTTGGTGTTGGTGTTGAGGTTGGTGTTGGTGTTGGTGTTGGTGTTGGTGTTGGTGTTGGTGTTGGTGTTGGTGCTGGTGTTGGTGTTGGTGTTGGTGTTGGTGTTGGTGTTGGTATTGGTGTTAGTGTTGAGGTTGGTGTTGGTGCTGGTGTTGGTGTTGGTGTTGGTGTTGGTGTTGGTGTTGGTATTGGTGTTAGTGTTGAGGTTGGTGTTGGTGTTGGTGTTGAGGTTGGTGTTGGTGTTGAGGTTGGTGTTGAGGTTGGTGTTGGTGCTGGTGTTGGTGTTGGTGTTGGTGTTGGTGTTGGTGTTGGTGTTGGTGTTGGTGTTGGTGTTGGTATTGTTGTTGGTGTTGGTATTGGTGTTGGTGTTGGTGTTGGTGTTGGTGTTGGTGTTGGTGTTGGTGTTGCTGTTGCTGTTGGTGCTGGTGTTGGTGTTGGTGTTGGTGTTGGTGTTGGTGTTGGTGTTGGTGTTGGTGTTGGTGTTGGTGTTGGTGTTGGTGTTGGTGTTGGTGTTGGTGTTGGTTTTTGTGTTGGTGTTGCTGTTGGTGCTGGTGTTGGTATTGTTGTTGGTGTTGGTGTTGGTGTTGGTGTTGGTGTTGGTGTTGGTGTTGGTGTTGGTGTTGGTGTTGGTGTTGGTGTTGGTGTTGGTGTTGGTGTTGGTGTTGGTGTTGGTGTTGGTGTTGGTGTTGGTGTTGGTGTTGGTATTGTTGTTGGTGTTGGTATTGGTGTTGGTGTTGAGGTTGGTGTTGGTGTTGGTGTTGGTGTTGGTGTTGGTGTTGGTGTTGGTGTTGGTGTTGGTGTTGGTGTTGGTGTTGGTGTTGGTGTTGGTGTTGGTGTTGGTGTTGGTGTTGGTTTTTGTGTTGGTGTTGCTGTTGGTGCTGGTGTTGGTATTGTTGTTGGTGTTGGTGTTGGTGTTGGTGTTGGTGTTGGTGTTGGTGTTGGTGTTGGTGTTGGTGTTGGTGTTGGTGTTGGTGTTGGTGTTGGTATTGTTGTTGGTGTTGGTATTGGTGTTGGTGTTGGTGTTGGTGTTGGTGTTGGTGTTGGTGTTGGTGTTGGTGTTGCTGTTGCTGTTGGTGCTGGTGTTGGTGTTGGTGTTGGTGTTGGTGTTGGTGTTGGTGTTGGTGTTGGTGTTGGTGTTGGTGTTGGTGTTGGTGTTGGTGTTGGAGTTGAAGTTGTTGTTGGATTTGGAGTTGGTGCTTTTCTTTAAGCTTTTTTTTTGCTTCCCCATTGGTTGTGCTCTAATTTCAATTAATCCAGCAAAAGTGATGCATATGCGTCACATTAGGCGGTTCCCTTAGGGTCTTTGACACGCCGTCAATTTTTTTTTAATTTTTGTCATATGCCCGAAGACCTCACCTTTGTTTTCGTTCCTTAAAATTTACCGTTGCACCAGTAGTCACAGAGTTAAAAATCCATGCAACGTTTTTTCATGGCTGTAGCATTTTTACTACATTTTATTGCATCCCTGAAATCATGACAACAAGAATTTTTTTTTGTAATTTAATTGTGAAGCCTGATAACACATCCATGCTGTCTTAAAACAAAATTTACCGTAGCACTCCTCCTGAGTGAGTTATAATTCCATGCAACGATATTACATTTCTGTTACATAAGCTGCTATATTCACGACCTGATGACGCTGGAATTTTTTTTTATTTTTGTCGTAAAGCCATTTGTAAAACCTTCATTTTCCTTTTTAAACTTTTATCGTGGTTTATACACTCATTGAGAAAAAATTCAATGCAACGCCGCTGCATGAATGTTGCGTTATCGATCTTTGAGCGGCTGTCTCAGCGTCCCCATGGCGAGAGAAATTTTTTGTCTAATTTTGTTGTGAGGACTTACAGTAGGCCTTTAAGGGCGTATCGTATTTTTAATCCTAGCACTAATACTCAGCGAGTAATAATTCCATATAACAAATTTTCAGTTGTGTTGCTTAAACAGTTCCCCCTGCGACCCAATGATGTTTTGAATTTTTGTTTTGTTTTTATAATGAAGTCAAAGAATTAACCTTAGCGGTCATACCATTTTTTTAATCATAGCTCTTATAATCAGCAAGTAACAATTCAAGGCAACGCAGATGAATTTTTAAAAATTTCATTTTTCAACTTTTTTGGAAACTAGAGCAGTACAACGTAACTTCGTCACGTCAAAAACTCTCACAATAATTTTTTTAATAAAAATTTTTTTTGCTTTCACCAATTTTGTTCTCGTTTTGAAAAAATTTTTTCAACTTGTTTCTAACCTATGGAGTCCATACTAGTGCAAATTCACAATAGAAAAAATAAATATTTAAAAAAAATTTTTAAAAATTATAAATTTAACTATAAACTAATAACTTTTTCGTTTTATATTGAATTTAAATGTTTTGTTTGTTTTTACATGCTTTTATCGAACTTATTTTTACATCAATCTTTTCGTAATATTTTATTGATATGTTTTTTTCATCTTAATGACATTTTTAATGTAATAAAAAATGTTCTGCCCCCCCATTTGTACTGCCCACCCAGTTGAAATGAGCTTCCGGCGCCTTTGATCATCGCCGAATATTATTCACAGCTGTTAGATAGATTTGACATTGATTTGAAGCAAAAATGACTGCATTTGGCGAAGAAAAAAGTGCTCTTCCACCATAAAAACACACCGCCGCACACGTCTCTAGTCGCCATGGCAAAAATCCATAAATTGGGCTACGAACTGCTACTCCATCCACCATATTCTCCAGATTAAGCGCCCTGCAACTTTTTTTTTATATTTCCAAACCTGAAAAAATGGCTCCCCTGTCAAAGATTTGGGTCGAATGAAGAGTTTGTCAGTGAAACAAACGCATATTTTGAGGACCTTGATAAAACCTTTTATTTGGAATGATAAAAAAAAAAAATTGAAAAAACTCGGGACTAAATGTATTAATATAAAAGAAAGCAGTGTTGCGAAATAAAATTAATCAATAAAATGTTTACACTCAAAATTAGTTTACACTCAAGCGCAAAATTTTCAATTCAAGCATTATTTTGCTAGAATTGAGCAAATTTAAAACGTATGATATTAAAACAAAATGTTTAATTCAAGAAACATTTGCATAAAACTCAAGAATATATTTACTATAATCAAGAATAATATTTGCTTGAAGTGAGAAAAATTTGCTAGGCTAGGTTAGGTTAGGTTGACGTAGCTGTCTCTTATAAGACACACTTAGGCCATTGTGGTACCAAAGGGTTAATTATTTCCAATCTATCTAAACCAGTTGGAGCTATTTATAAAGCTGATTATTCGGTAGACCGAAGATTTTGAGAGCTCATTTAGGTCACTGTACAACCAGTTACTTAGGAAAAGGTGGCGTTTTCTGGCCAGCGCTGGACATTTGCAGAGAAGATGTGTTGTGGATTCTCCTCGTCTCTGCAGCTTCTGCAGAAGTCTTTATGGAGGATTTTTAGTCTTCGGGCAAGGTTTCCAAATATAACTTGTAGACGGTTACATGTTTCCAAGTAACCGTTGTGAATTATAAGCTTGCCAATATAAGTTCAAGTGAGAAAAATTTGCTTGATTTTCCGCGATTGCTGAAATTAAGATAATATTCTCTTGATTCAATTTTTGTTCCAGATTCTAGAATCAAGTATTTTATTCTTGTTTCAAGCAATTATTTATTTTACTAAATTTTAGAAATAAATGCTCATTATAAATTTAAATTTTCTTAATTTTAGAGTGTTGTGCTTGATTTGAACACATGAGGCTTAATTTTAAATTTACGTTTATCAAGCAAAATATTTTCTTAATATAAGAATATTATATCTCTCCGTGCATATAAAGAACATTAAAAAACATTTTTTCTATATTTTAAGAAAGGCGAAAATTTTCGTTGGTTTTTTTTTAGGAAATTCTATGAAAATATGCTGGTTTCACTCCATAAATCGTTTTTTTTTATAAATTCTTAAAAAATATACTTTTGTCTGAACACTAGAACAAGTTCAAATGAGAGAAGCAAAATTTCAAATAAAAAAAAAAAAAAATTAATCAAGAATTTCCTAAAATTTAAAATAAAAAATGGATGACGATTTTTGTAAATCACTGTAAAAATTTGAACTTGCAGCAAGCTCATAGTTCTATTCTACTTTTTATACTATACTGCCAAAAATGTAAACATTCTACGACTAAAAATAGTCGCTTACGGACAGACGCTCCGATTTTGCGAGACACACAAATAAGCAAACGTTAAGCTTATATAAAGTCCAATTGAAGTAGAACCACTTTTTGAAGAGATTCACCTAAACTTGACTTTGAGTTGGTCTTGTGTTATTTGTTTCTAAAACTGGGAGCAACATTGTTCTCCTATTTGTTGTTTTTGCCATAGTAAATCCAGTTTTACATTATTATTATTTTTTTTTATACAGAGAGTAAAATAGAGATTTCTAAGCACTAAGCGCTGTGCAAGTTTTGAAGCTCCGAAAAACTCAGCGCGCTCTGGGGCAAGAAAAGTAGTGCTCCAACTGAGATTTTCTAGTGGAGAAAAAATTCCAACGAAATTGGGTAAAAAACACAATTTATATCGGTTCGTATAGAGACACTCTTGTGGAGAGCAGATGAGCTAAGCAATGATGTGGGAAAAAATGCGAGGGAGAATGTTGAAGCGTATAAAAACGATGAGTAGTTCAGGCGGCGCTTCATTGCAAGACGAATCTTCGATGTGAGTAGATTGGCAAAGCTATTGAGTGTGTTCTTACAAAAAAAAAAATATTAAAAGAAAAAGAACATTTTCTCTTTTCTTCTGGAAAAAGCAAGCAGTGTGTGCGTGACTTAATTGAAAAAAAGAAACAAACAAAATAAACCCATAAATAAACAATTAAAATAAAACAAAAACCCAGATAAAAGCAAATGTTGAGTAAAAACTAGATAATCGATACAATAAAGTGAAAATAACTAAGGAAAATATTTAAGTTTGAAAATATTTTTCAGATATAAGTGAAAAATAACTTATAACAGATTAACTGCAGCTTTTGGTTCAGCTTTAAAAATTGTGGTTTTTCATTTTTAACCTCAACACTTTTAAGACCGCAAAACAACGCATAGATACTTAGGTATCTAATGAATCAGCAAAACATAACAATAAAGCTTAAGTTGAAACGCTCACAAAAACAAAAACAAAAAAAAAATAATAAAAGAAAGTTATAAACAAAGTGAAATTTTCTGTTAAGTAAAACAGAAAAGTAAAAATTCGAAAAAAAAATACTTAACATCACATTCAGACATTAAATTAACTTGTTGTTATACAACAATAACAATTACAACAACAACAACAACAACAGCAAAAACTGCGTCGCGTCAACTCCGTTGTTGTTTTTAAATTTTTATTTTTCGTCTTGTCATAGCTGCGCATTTTACACCTTTAACTAAAACTCATAAATTTAAACCGCGTTAAAACAGCGAGTTTTGACTTCACAATTGTTTTTTGTTTTTTTTTTTTTGTTTTTTTGTTGGTTTTCCATATTTGTGCATCTTAGCCCGTCTCAGCGTCCGGCAGCATGGCGTATACAGCGAAAGTATTTGCAACCTGCCTGATCTTAGCCGTCTCCATGCAGCTTTGCTGCGGCTCAGCGATACCGATTTGGGAATTTTTGACGCGTAACGAAAAGGTAAGTCTTTCTTGTTGTTGTTTTTTTTTATTTTCATGATGGATCTTACCTTTTATCTTCTTCAATTAAAAATAAAAGAAAACAAAATTGATAACAATTCATATATAAGTATTAATAAAAAATTATATTTTATGTAATCAACTTGCTTAAAGCTGTTTTAACAGTGGAAAAAGCAGATGCTGCGGCAACATTTTGTTAAAATTTATCAAAACAAGTTCAACACTTTGCGGTTCCCATAACGGATCTGAAATACTTTACACCCTACAGTGCACTTGTTGCTTAAGCACTTGTTGCTTAAGCAACTTGTTGATACAAGTTTAATAAATCCAAAACATAATTCAAAACCGAAATGAGACTCCCAGTTATCGGAAGGCATACTTTTTATCTGTTGGATAAGCACAGGATGAGTTATAAGACAGCCATTTGTGGGTTCGGTAAAGTAACACCCAAAACGATATTGCAAGAAAGTTAAAAAATGTTCCATACAAATTTTAGCATCATTTCATAATGTTATTAACGGTGCTATTGACAGCGAATATATTTCTAGCATGGTTTCCTTCAAAGACCCAATAGTAGTAGGCATACTTGACTGTTAACCAAATATCAGCACCAATCAATATACGCAAGTAATGAACCCATCAATCTGTGTTGCACAGAAATAAATAATATCTGCGTCTACTCACCGTGCATATTCAAATCCTCTTTTAAGCAAGCTCTATTTAAATCTCTCACTTACCAAAACTAACCCAGGACTAAGACATACCCAATATCGCTCTTAATCTGTCCTAATACATTTTCTTAAGAATCTAATGTAATGTTAATTTACGATACACCCCCTAATATTGGGTGGTTATTAAAAAAGAAAAACCTCAAAACTAATCTAGCTTAACACCCCAATATCTCTTAAAACTTTCCAAACATTCCCAAACTCTTGCACCCACTCCCTTTCTTGTTTTAGAATATAATTTTAACCTCGGCTTAAGACCTCCCCAATATCCCTTTTGTTATTGAACCTCCTAACTCACTCCTTTGAGTTTTAAAAGTGAAATATATATTTAATAGGGTGCCTCAAAAAAAAAAGTTACCATTGCCACCAACTAAAAATGAACCTTGATCTATTTTATGACGATTCCCAAAATATTTTGGCTGTCATGTTAACCGCCAGTGAGCTAAACCATTTTGAAATTACCTCCAAAAATCATGTTTTTCGTAAAAATTAGGGCTGGTGTGGTTGTTAAGAATAAAAAAACGGACAAAAATAATAGTACCATAAAAGTTCTTCCAAACTGCATCAAAAAATTAAAATCTTTGCCGTTGAACCAAAGATAATGCTGATTTTAATGCATTTTTTTGATCTTTTTTTATATTATTTTCACTAAAATTCAAATAACTTCATTATTTATTATACTCGTTGCGAATATATCATTGGAAAGGTTTTGACTGCTTCTATTTATTATTTCTTATTATAATTATTTCTTAATTTCATTCATTATAATTCATTATATAATTCATTCATTATAATATATCGCTCACAATTTCGCTCCAATTGAAATGGGCGAAATGTCCGACAATATTGACGGATGGGATCTGCGTGCAGATCAAAAGTATTTGTTCGGTATGGTTCGATGAGTGCACTGCGGAGTGTGTGATAGTAATTTGACCAGGCCCGCTCAATTTGTCGCGCTGGCTATCAACAGCATCAAGAGTTCTTCGCCTCTATGTAACGCAGCCTGTCGCTTCGGAAAACTTAAGAAAGCCAGCACTATTTATAATGAAAGTTTATGCACCATTTTAGTTTTTAGTGAAAAGTAAACCGCAAGCAATTCATGGAAGCCGTCACTTAATCAAGTTCATTCAGTGGACGCGTCAATTGCCAGACGACCTGCAAGAAATTGTAAAGTGCTCTATCCAAATAAACGGATTTTTTGCACATCATGAAAATATTCTGTTATCGATGATAACAGATGAAAGCAGAACAGTACGAATGGCTGCGTATGATAAGATATTTCGGTCTCGTGATTGTTCTCCCGAAGGAATTCAACAATTCTGTGTACCAAAAATAAAGTTTGAATGTGATTCGCTGTACAATTTAATCGATTGGAATGAAGTTAAAGAACTGACAGAGCCACTATGTATCCAATTTTATTCTCCACAGGAATTGCTACAATTTTATAATTCTGGCGAAATAATTAAAATTCGTGGTAAAAAGCTTTAAAATAAATAACTTTTCCTTTTATTAAAAAAAAACCTCTTTCAGAATTCTTGTGCCACTCGCAAAAAACACGGAACGCTATGTTCAAATCGTGATTAAAATGGTCCGGCCACATTGCAAGTAGAATTACATTAAGAAAATTATATCCATTCTAAAAAGGATTTAATATAAGCTTTCTTATATTCCTCGAGAAGGTTTTGTATTTTGCCAACACCGAGAACTGTTGAAAATAAAGTACCATCCAACCTAGTTTCAGGCAAAATATATATATGTTTTTTTTTTCTTAAATATTTTAGTTTAAATGGTAATTAAATTGATAAACTCTGTCCAGGAATAAATAGAAGCAGTCAAAACCTTTCCAATGATATATTCGCAACGAGGATAGCATAATAAATAATGAAGTTATGTATGTGAATTTTAGTGAAAATAATATAAAAAAAGTTCAAAAAATGCATTAAAATCAGCATTATCTTTGGTTAAACGGCAAAGATTTAAATTTTTTGATGCAGTTTGGAAGAACTTTTTTGATACTATTATTTTTGTGCGTTTTTTTATTCTTAACAACCACACCAGCCCTAATTTTTACGAAAAACATGATTTTTGGAGGTAATTTCAAAATGGTTTAGCTCATTGGCGGTTAACGTGACAGCCAAAATATTTTGGGAATCGTCATAAATTAGATCAAGGTTCATTTTTAGTTGGTGGCAATGGTAACTTTTTTTTGTATGGAGGTCGAGGCTCCTTAATATATAAGCTAAGCTAAGCTGGAACCCCTTTTTTGGTTAATAAATAAATAAATAAGACTAAAAATTTTCGGTCTAACTTCATTTTTGATTTAGAAAATAAAATATGAAATAAAGCCCAAAAAATTTTCCACTCGAAATTTCTTTCACGTATACGCGCATTATTGACTATTTTTGGGCTTTACTTAGTTTATTTATTTTAAACGTTATATAATTTTTTTTTTGTCGGTCACAATATTTTGGCCTTTATTTAAGTTCTTTATTAAGAATGTTATTTTATTGTGCGTTAGCTTCCTTAACGCAATTTTGGGGAATAACTCTACATGTTTTGAGTAGGTTCAGGAAAATAAGGCCCACACTACGCCCAGGCTCTACGAAATAACCCCCAAATGAAATCATGCAATAACACCCAACGAAAAAATGAAATTAGCCCCAATAAAATATCCCCCAAAGAAAAGCCAAGAAAAAAATTTTGCTTAAAATTTGTGAAATAGTCCCCAAAAATTAGGTGTTATTTCATATGAAATATGGAAAATGTTTGGAAATTTTTTGGGACTTATTTCATTTTTTTATTGGGGTTTATTTCATTTAGGAGTTATTTCGTGGAGCCCTTCGCCCAACATAAAAAATGAAATATTTTACGACAAATTATTTTGGGAGAAAAAAAAATTAAATTACACTCAAAATCCAAACTAAAATAAAGCCTACAAATATTACAATAACGCCCAAATGAAAAACTAATAACACCCAAAATTTTTATAAAGAAATCGGCTCTCCGCAAAATCGCCCCAACAAAAAAAAAAAAAGAAAAATCACCTAATGAAAAATTACCCAAAAATTTATGAAAAATCGCCCAAAACGAAAAAAAACAAATTTTACCCAAGAAAACGAAAAAAAGCAAAATTGCCCAAAAACAAAAACGAAAATTTACCCAAAAAAAATGAAAAATCGCCCAATTTTTTACATTGTGTTCCCACACGAGATACGAAATTCCCTTGTACAAAATGAGCATTTTCAAGGCCAATTTTTTAGCAGGGCGGTGCGACGGGTGGCGAGTGCGACCCGTTGCATTACGCGTAATTTGGGTGAAATTTCGCACAAAAGCAAAAAACGAAATTTTACCCAAAAAAAATGTAAAATCGTCCAATTTTGTTTGCCCCATTTGCCAAAAATGGCCCAAAAGTGTAAAAAAAATTTGGTGATTTTTCATTATTTCTTTTTTTTCTGTCCCGCTATTTTTATTTTTTTGTTCTGCGGTTTTTTGCATTATGTAGCCTTATGAATTGTACAAACCAACAGCTATTTGTTCTATTGAAAACTGTACGCGTGTTCATTTAGTAGCCATTCACCGTAGAGTAAAATTGTCAAAATCAAATCAAAATCGTTTCTCGAAAAAAGTGTTTTTACAAAACGTGTTAAAAAACATTAAAATTATTGTTTTATTGTAAAACCAAGTAAACAAAATAAATAAATAAAGGTAAGAGAGTTATTTAAAGAAAAAAAAAACATGAAAAATGTGTTTAGTTTGTCTAACCACTCCCCAATGTTGCCTATAGGTAACATCCTGTAACAAACGAACCAGGACACCAAAGACTTTGAAATTTTTGTCAGTTGATATATGAGTCAAAACTAACACATATTTGTCCTCAAAAAATGTATAGCTTCTCCCATTTTCATTCGAGCATGAAAGGGTTAATTTAACATTTTTTTAACTGTGTGGACCCCTTGGGCAATAATCGATATTTCTAAGTCCAGTTCACTATTGTTCCCGTTATCTGCGGAAAAATCATAGATTTTTATTCAAGGAGTTCATTTTAAAAAAATTTCTATATTACTTCTACATAGTTTCATAAACAATCCCGATGAACCTATGTTATTTAACTTCTTTTCATAGAATTTTTTCCAAGGAGTCCACAAAATTAAAAAAAAAGTTCAATATTCTAACTGGTTCCATAGATAGTCCAAGCGGAACCTATTTAATAATTATCATGATTATAATCATAAATAAGTCCTGAAGCATTTCTTTTCATAGATCTCCATTGATCGTCACACCAGCAGAATCTTCAAAGAAATATGGTCCATAGATCTTGCACGATCAGTTATGTCACACCAAACAGTTACACGAAATGGGTGTAATGAACGTTGATGGAGATTTTCAGTATTATGTGTGTGTAAAATTTGCATGGAATAGTCTACGCATGTCAATGCGTTGATATTGGCCGCCAATTGATGATTATGATCAATTAAAACCCCTATTTTGAATATTTTTGTTTTAACTCAAATTTATATTAAATAAAAATATCAAGTTGTACCACATCCAAAATGTCAAAACTTATAATGAGGAGATGGAATGAATTGACTTGTTCGTCATACAGAAATATTTTCTAAAATTAATTTATTTATATCATAAAACATCAGCTTAAGCGGAGATCTCAAAGCAGGCTGTCTTAATTACGTCTTAGGTATGTATATGAGAGACTGTCATATAAAAATTAAGCCGATTAAGTTGTGCGTTCAAAGGTTTTTTTTGCATTTTTTTATTCAAGCCTATTCAAGATAAATCTTAAATCTCTTTTATTTTATAAAAATAAATATTTTTTAAGCGTTGGTTCATATAAAGTGCTATTTTGCGGCATATTTCATTTTAGAGGGCGTACAAAATCAAAACCTTGGCATTGGTGGTGATGAATTTTTTTAATTTTTTCCGTTTATTTTTTTTTTTTGTTTTCTTTACTAATATCTTAAAATGTGTGTATTTTTTATTGTTTTAATTTTTCCTGCCACTATTGAGATGTATACCACTTGATATTTATAGACTATGGTGGCTTGAAGTGAGCATCATATGAATTTTTTTTATACTGTACCGTTCTTCAATGTCGAAGTATTCAAGTTTCTAGCGGATATTTTTGGTTTTTTAGTTTTTTTGTTTTTGGTTCAAATAACAATGTGAATGTGGGGATTAGAAGAGGTGTTAATTTATATTTATACTGTTATTGAGTTGTGTTTTATTTCACCGAATTTGTAGCTGATATACGAGTTAAATAAAACTTGAAGTTGCTATATTTTGTGGTGTTTTCTTCCGCGCATAAAATTAGCATTTTACCCTGATCGCTTTTGAACCGTTAAGCATTCAATATAAACATAAATCTTGGGTTGATTGTGAATTGATATGCAGAAAATATTGAGTATATTAATTATTTTTATCAATTTTTGAATTCTTGACATTGGGCATGAACTTAAAACTGAGACAACTTTATTTTGAATGGCTTTGTTTATAGAACAAGATATAATGGGTATTCACAGTATTTTTTTTTATTTTACTTATTAAAAAATGTGATATTTTTGTTTTTTAAATTTAACTAATATATAAAATTTCCTACTAAATAAATCCTTGTATTTTCAATTATAAGAAAATATTGTTGGCGTAACTCACAATTTTTATATAATGTTAATTATAAAAACAAACAACATTAGCAACAACTTCCTAAACAGCAGCCATCAAAAAAAGTTGTAAAAACAAATAAAAAAATAAAAAAAAAATCATGTAACGGTAAAATTGCCACTAACATCATAGCCAACTCCAAGCTTTACCGGCTAGGCCGGTTTCAAAAACTGTGATGCATAAATTTGTAACGCCGCGTTAAAAATAACTTTTTGCTGCCAACAAATGACACTAGTTAGTGTTGGAGAAACAAAAAAAAAAAAAAAGAAAGAAACAGAGAGTATAAATCATGACGATTTTGATATTGACTCAAAATCAAAAGGTCAAAATAGAATAAGCCGTTGTTCAACTTATTGCTAGGAATTAAAAATTGTCTAACATTGACTTTATGAAAATCAGCAAAATTTACATTTAGATGAAACGCATATAAAACGCTTAATAATTTTAAACGATGTTTTAAATTTATGGGCTACATTTCTTAAAAAGGCAATTTTTCAAAATGACAGATCTTAAAATATAAATTTCACACTGATCAAAAAAACAAAAAAAAAAAAAAAAAAACTTAAAAATTACCCCTTTAAAAGTAATTTAAAAAAGGAATTAACAGCAATATTGTTAAAAATCCCAAAGAATGGGTTTCCTGAACCCAAAAGGAATGAAGTTTAAAGCGCAAAAAGAATAGAAAGTTTATAAAGTCAACAAAGAGAGAATGTAATAAATGGAATATTAAGCGATAATATGAAGAACAAAGTAATCATTGGAACCTAATTTATGAAAAGCATTAAAAGAATGCCTTCTTTCTTTCCGAAACAAAGAGGACGAGGCGTTGAGGAAAAAAAAAAGAATTTAAACTTCAATAAGGAGATAAAATTCAAGCAATAACATTAAAAAGCAAACTTTACAAGTTACAAGTTAATAAAAAATTTTCTCAAATTAAGAAACATATAAATCAAGCAAGATATTGATAAGAACCGAAAACACAGAATTAAAGAAGCAGAGAAGAAACGTACTGCAGAGATTATTCACCTCTTTGTCAAAAAAGTATATAAAAGAAAACATTTTAAAAAAGTCTTGACAAAATTAATATAATTATAAAGAAGAAACAATATTTTGTCAAAGAAGACATAATTAACAAACTAATTAATTATAATAAAAATTATTATAAATTAACTCTACAAAAAAATCACATTCAGGCAAAGAAGAAATCAATCAATCAAAATTTGAGAGAAATCATTATTTATTGCGACGAAAACTAAGAATAGCTAAAGATAAAAAATCGATCAAAACGAAAAACATTAAGTGAATGAAAATAACAAAAACCATTAAATATTAATAATCAAAAGCAATAAGAAAAATTTAATAGTTTTTTGTTTATAATTAATAGAAAGTAAGAAAATATTTATTCATTTAAGGCAGTAGGCCCAAGAAATTTTAAGCTCGGGCCAATACTCAAAAACATAAGAAAAAAAAAACAAAATGTTGCTCATCGTTTCGTTTGGCAAAAAATCAAACCAAACAAAACAAAAAAAAAAAACAATTACAATGCAATAAAATCACATGTCATGAAAACTTACTCGACACGCAAGTAACGGGACAATCAGCTTCAGCATCGACATCATCGAGTGTGCGTTTTTTTATTTTGGCTTTGCATGCATTTGTTTTTGTAAAGTTCGCTGGAAAATGTGCTGAACACTGAACTAGTGAGGTTTGTGTTGTTTTTTCAAGCGTTTTTTAATTTTGGCTCATCCCAAAAACAAAATTAAGATTTTTGTGAAGTGCCACGCGGGCCATAAGGGCCACTACGTGGGCATGGTTGATTTAAGGAGTGGATGAAATGAAAATCACATAATGAAATCCAAAACTCGTGGGAAAAAACTTAATTTATTGCCTCAATCAAAATTTTTAAAAACAGTTGCAATGATTTTGATAAATACTTGTAGATACGTGTTATGGGGTATTTCTCATGAAATTTTGAAAAAAAGGCAATTTGTTAAGATTATTTTTTAAAGAAACTTTTACTTTATTTACAATATTCCTTTTGGGCATTATCTATATATGGGGCATTTCATGTGAAGCGGACATAGAAAAAAAAAGTTAGTTTCTGAAATTCGTTCATATTCGGCATATTTGTACTGCTAGGGGATATGAACGTGTTCGCATACTATTTTTTTGATTTGAGGTTTAGCTGTTACGATATGGGATTACACAAGGGAGTACACAGATGTACTATGAACTATGTTTTGTATCAAAAACATAAAAATATAAGGAAATTAAATGCAATATAGAAATATGTATACTCTGTGTACTCTTTTGTTGCTCTCAAAAGTTTGAAATATACTTTAAAATGTTGTACATTAAAACTCTGTTACTTAGCAGCAGTCATTGTTTCTCTTTTTGTTTAAGGTTGATGTTTTCAATATGAATATCAAAGACATGCTCCACATGTTTAAAATTTTTATGGCAGTATTATAATTACTCGATGTATGAACCATGTAGTTGAAAAGCTATACCATATTATAATTATTTAATTTTAACACTAATTGTAACACTATGTTAAAAACACGCCGAAGTGTTTCATCGGCGAATTCATTCATCGGTTTTACTCCGCATCACGGCTAAACAAGCTCCATTTCAAAACAAAATTTTTTAAAAAAATTGTAAAACTTTCGATTTGGAAAAAGTGTCATTTGAAATGAAAAAGTTTCATTTCAAGTTTTAAAACTCTATAAAAAACGAAAAACTTTAAAAAAATTATTATTTCTAAAAATGTTGAAAACATATTAAGAAAAAATATTAAGATTAAAAATTTCTAAAAATGTATTTTACGTTTTTAATTCGTATAATTATTTAAAAGTTATCTTAAAAACAGTTAAATCATTTAAAAAAAAAACAATTTCCGATTCTAAATAAGAATAACTATGATAATAATGTCTATCAGGCCCATAGCCAAGAAGGGGAGTTTCTGGTTTAAACTCACCGCCGCCCATAGGTTCGATAAAGAAACAAAAATCTATACTAATCAAGGGTAGAATCGGCTAAGGTGATAGTTTATAGTTGATGATAAAAATCATCAACGTAAGGGGATTATCAAATTGACCATCGCTTTTTAGCTGTCAATTTTAAGCGACAGCTATTTATGTGTCGTTTTCATATATTTCTGACAGTTCAATTGCAAACTCGCGGAAATAAACAGTTCAAAGTGGAAAGTTTCTTAAATCAAATAAAAAAATTACAGCGAAATTAATTACAAGTGAATTTATTCCCGTAAGCATTAAGTAAAATATTTACCTCATTGCAACTATTTAGAAGTGGATATAGAAACTCATAATTATAAGACAGTTCGACTTCTTGGAAAAATTTTAAAAAATAAGGCCAATATTCTGAAACTTCCTAACCCAATGTAAGATTTCATTTATGGACAATTGTTAATAAAATTGCTAATAAATTTTGTTCAGTTTTTTAAAAAACTTTCGTTTAAGTAAGGAAACTCTCATGACTGTTTTGAGGTTGCTTGACTTACCAAATGGAGTAAGGTCAACGCACATCCCACCTATCTTTCAATTGGCTGCAACATTAAATCTCCTTGGTGGCGGTGGTTAGACAAATTGGGTATGACTGGGCTTCACCGATGGGTCAAAGTACTGTAGCTGAAATCAGTACATTAGTTATTAAAAAAATGCAGACAGTACTATGCCCACTTTTGATTAAATTTGCACACAAGGATTCAACAAAAGAATATTTTTTTGAAAAGTATAGAATTCCTGGAGATACTTGCTATTAATTAACATTATTTATTGACTTATCACAATAGTTGCCACAAACAATAATAATTAATTAACACCGGCTCGAAATGACATTTCATTGCTGTGCTGCCATTGAATAGTAAGTACTGCCAAGTATTAAGAAAATTTAGCGATCGCTTTACACGGACCAACGAAAAGTTGATTATCACAAACGACCATCAAAAACGACAGTCAATAAGCGACTGTCAACTATCACCTTAGCCGATTCGACCCCAGGTCATATTTAGTAATTGATAAAAAAAAGAACACATGTAAAAAAAAATTTTTTTTAAAAATAAATATTCTACAGTCAGAATCCAGTAAATGATGGCTTCATTATGTTTTAGTTTTTTATGTTTAGAAAAAATTCAATGAAAAATATTTAACAAATGAAAAAATATATATTTTCAAATAAATATTGTTAATCGATTCTGTTCATGCAAGACAAAAAAAAATCGTGTCATACCAAAATCGATTGAATTTAAATTCAACTCATTTATTAAGAAACATAAAAATACTTACAAAAAAGTGAAGATGTTTCTGTCAAACTGTTCTGCCGAAAGACGTGCTTTGTTTCTTGTCGCGTAAAATTTTAATTTAATACCGAATTTCGCGTGTAATTCAATTAAAATTAAATTCTTTTTGGACTTGCCGTGCATTACTTTGGGACCTTCGTTGGATTTATACAACTGCGGGCCAAGAAAGCGCTGAAATAATCCTTTTTTATATATCATAAATTTATATTTTCATTTGTTTTTCTGCTACAGCAACAACAAACGCTGGTTTGTTTTTTGTGAAAGCGGATTTGTTCTTGTTTTTCTTCCATTGTTTTCTGACGTTTGTCAGCTTGAATTCTAAAGCTTCTCAAACCGTTGTCATTAGTAACAACTTTCGAACGCCTTTCAAACTGTTGCCTTCTAAACTAGTTTGCCTGTCTCTTTCAAACTTTCTCAAATAGGGTTGCCAAAGCTTAACTTTATTTTTTTTTACTTTTAACTTATAAATTTATAACTGAATATAAGATTTTTAAATATGGTTTGCAATTTCCGCAACTGCACCATTAAGGGAGAATCTGACCGAATTGTAAATTGTTGGTTATGTGAATCCTTTTTTCACACTAAGTGTGTAGCCCTAAATGCGCGGGTCTCCGACGCACTGGGTGAAAATAAGGGTCTCCGTTGGGCATGCGAAGATTGCAGAGCAACCGATTTGGAAATATTAAAACTTATAAGGCAATCGAGAAAGGGTTTCTTGGAGGTTTCTAAAGACCTAGAGGCGGCTCAGATTAGATTGGCGGAGTACGAAAAGTCTTTCAAATCGTTTAAGTGCATGGATGAGGCTTTTGTCTCTCCTAAGCGAAAGCGGAACAGCAATAATCTTCGAAGCTCTGCCAAATCTATTACTAAATCAGCCACTCCGTCTACAAGTGTTACTCCTAAATCTAACCCTGAAACTAATGCTGAGCCTTCACCCTTAAACTTAAACTTACACACTTCATGTGAAGCATTTTCAACTGAGAATGTAACTACAGCTCGAAATACTGATGTTGCGGCCCTTTCTAGAGCTCCCGCATCAGTCAGTGAGAATTTACTGTTGACAGAAGCCTCTGCTGTACACACAATAAATTTAATTACTGACTCTCCTTCTACTTCTGATGCTAAGGTAACTTATGCTAAGGCTTGTGCCTTATCAAGTGCTGGCACTTCTCCTGCATTACTCAAAACTAATAACACAGGCGTAATACCAAAACAAATATCGATAAGCAGTTTGAATCAGCCGGTTCACAAAAATCTTGTGATAATTCCGCCTGCAAGATCAATATTTGTATCCCGTTTTGCAGCTGATACGACTGAGGATGACATTCTTTTCTATTTGCAATCAAATTTAAATCTTTTAAATAAAAGAATTTCGATTTATAAATTCAAGTTACCTCATGAACGCGTCACGTCTTCATTTAAAATTACTCTACCTGATGATCTCTACAATAAAGTAATCAGTCAAAGTTTTTGGCCTGAATATACATTAGTTCATGAATACGTCCCTAGATCACAACCTAGAACTGTACTAGCTTCTTTACCTGTTCGCAACAAGAACCAAAAAAACTAGATTGCTGCCTTCAGTTCCTAATCTTATATCAAAACGTTCGTGGCATTAATACTAAATTGATTAATTTATTCATTATGAGTCACAACATTCATTATGATATAATTACTTTCAGTGAGACTTGGCTAAAACCCAACACTTTAAATTCTGAAATTCTTTGCAACAAATTTAACATTTATCGCAAAGATAGAAACTCCATTCCTGGCAATTATTCTAACGGTGGAGGTGTGTTGATTGCGGTCAAATCAACACATTACTCTCAAGAAATAGACATACAAGAAGCTGCAGACATAGAATTTTGCTGTGTTCATGTAAAGTTCGCTCCCTTGAGTATCTACATTACATGCTCATATATCCCACCATTTTCTAACTTAGAAGTTTATAGCAAACATTTGCTCGCTATTAGTAAAGTTTGCCTACAGCTTCATCCAAATGATCATATATTAATAACTGGTGACTTTAACCTGCCCAACGTTTCTTGGAACTGTTGTTCCGAAAACCCTACAATATTTCTACCTTCTTCGGAAAGCTCATCTGACAATTGCTTTTTAAACGAACTCTCAAGCCAAGGTCTTTTCCAACTAAACTGTCACTTGAACAAGAATAAACGTTTGCTCGATCTGGTATTTTTTGATGATAGCAATATTGCTTCAGTGTCAAGGTCTGATCCCTTGGTCACTCCTGAAGATTCTCACCATCCGACTATAGAAATCTGTTTAAATTTTCCTAAACCATCTGTGCAGAACCAAAATATTCAACCGCTCACCGAATTCAACTTTAAGAAAACTAATTATGTTACTTTGAAAAATATTTTGTCCAATATAAATTGGTCACCTATACTGAATCTAAATACAAAATTCTTATCATCACAGAATCTGGATGCCGCGGTCTATGCCGTTAACTCAACGCTCATGGATTGCTTTCTTAGATCTATTCCTCAACGAAAAGCCTCTATAATTTCCGGCCCCGTGTGGTATACCAATGAATTACGAAAACTGAGAAACTTGAAAACTAAATATTATAAAAAATATCAAAAAACACATAACATATGTGATATTGCACGTTATACTTCGACTAAATATAGTTACCAACAGTTGTGCAAGCAATCCTATAACATATACCTCACAAAAGTTAAACTAAACATTAAGTCTGATGCAAAATCATTCTGGAGCTTTGTTAACACAAAACGCAAAATTGATTCCTATCCTTCTTTTATGAAATACAATAATGTGGAATCCGATAATAACAATAGTATCTGCAACCTTTTTGCTGATTTTTTTAAGTCGACTTATTCATCATCTTCTTTTAATAATGGCAGCTATCCCCATTATGTTCAATCTGGTGATATTTGTCTCCCAATAGTTGATACTAGTACAGTTCTAGCCTACTTAAGAGATCTTAAATCTTCTTATAAAAGCGGTCCCGACAATATACCCTCATGCATATTGAAATACTGTTGCGAAGAATTAGTAAAGCCTATCACTTTACTTTTTACTTCATCTTTAAAATCTTGTTATTTTCCAGCTGCATGGAAATCTTCATTTATTATTCCGTTGCATAAATCTGGTAACAGGTCTTTAATCGATAATTATCGTGGAATTGCTAAATTAAGTACTTTGCCCAAACTTTTTGAATCAATTGTTACATCACAATTATCACATAGTGTAAAGTCTTTGATGTCTCCATGTCAACATGGATTTCTTTCTGGAAAATCGACTGTCACTAACCTACTTGAATTTACATCTAAGACCATAGAGAATTTTGGAAAAGGTCTTCAGACAGATGTCATCTATACGGATTTTAGTAAAGCTTTTGATGTTGTAAATCACAAACTCTTAGTTTTAAAATTATCTCTTATCGGATTTCCCATACAGCTGGTGAGGTGGATTGAATCGTATCTCAGTAATAGAACTCAATCTGTTTTATTTAAACTCGTGAAATCTTACGAGTTCCCGGTTACCTCAGGAGTGCCCCAAGGGAGTCACATCGGGCCTCTTCTCTTTCTACTTTTCATAAATGATTTGCCAACTATAATATTGCATTCTAACGTCTTGATGTACGCTGACGACGTCAAACTATTTCTTTCTTACAAAAATGAAAATGATGCCAAATTCTTACAAATTGACATCAATAATCTTTATAACTGGTGCAAAATAAATCATATGAATCTCAATATGAAAAAATGTAAGCACATGACCTTCTCGCGTAAGCCATGGCTTAGAAGCACGTACAAAATCTGCGACTATACACTAGAATCTCTAGATAGTTTCCATGATCTTGGAGTTACCATGGATCCTAAACTTCGCTTTCATATTCATATAACTAAAATAATAAATAGAGCAAATAGTACCCTAGGATTTATCAAACGATGGGCAAAAGAGTTTAATGATCCCCTTATTACGAAATCTTTGTTCACTTCACTAGTGCGGCCTATCTTAGAATATGCCTCCATTATATGGTGTCCACGATATTGTTGTTACATTGACGACATTGAATCAGTTCAGAAAAAGTTTCTTATGTTCTGCTTAAGCAATTTATACTGCAGAACTGACTTTCATCTTCCACCTTATGAATATCGATTACAGCTATTAAATCTTCCTACTTTAAAAAATCGCAGAACTATGCTTAATGTAAGCTGGATTGTTAAACTTCTGCATGGATATGTTGACAGTCCATATTTATTAAGTAAAATTTATTTTAATATTCCTATTCGTCCTAGAAGATCTTTTGAATTACTTTACATGAACTTTTGTAGAACAAACTACTTGCAAAATGAACCGCTGAGAAGTGCTTGTGGTGACTTTAATTTTGTTTCAGATGTAATCTCTTTAAATGAATCCATATACTCAATTAAACTTAAAATTCTAGATTATCTCCAGTACCGAGGTTGATTTGGATTATGCTCTCCCAAGAATACTTTATATTTTCCTGGCTTTGTTTGGCAATACTATCAAGCTGATTTATTTTAAACATGATTACCCAGAGCGAGACCACGTCCGTCTCGCCTGGCATATGCCGGAGGTAGACCCCGTCCGTCTACCCTTGCATATGTGAGCTTTGCTCTAATCCCTGTTTACATGAATCTACATACATACATCAGAATAGTATTTGATTATCAGCCTCACATATGGGATCGATGCTCTAAATATATGATCCGGAATATGCAACTTCACATCATACCTGGGAATTTTACACCAAGCTGATTAAATTCAAACATGATTATCCAGAGCGAGACCATGTCCGTCTCGCCTGGCATATGCCGGAGGTAGACCCCGTCCGTCTACCCTTGCATATGTGAGCTTTGCTCTAATCCCTGTTCCTACACACATTATAGAACTTGGTTATCAGCCTCACATATGTGAGCACTGCTCTAATCAATTGATCTATTAATATCAAGATGTTGATCCGGAATATATACAACCTTACATCATTTTTACTATGTATATTATATCTGAAATCCTTTAAATTAATAATTAAATGTATAATGAATTGTATAGTGTTTAAGTTAATCAAACAAATTGTTGAATTTTTAAAATGCTATAAAGCCTTAGGGCTTAGCATCTCAATAAAAAAATAAAAATAAAAAATAAATGTTAGCTTCGTATTTTTTCCTAATTTTTAGATGAGCGTTCATTCAAATACGAAATTCTAATCATATTCGATTGTTGCTATTTTTAACAAATACAGCAAACGTATAAAAAAAAATTACTAGCTGACGGCTTAATTCATTGAAAAATACTCCTTGAATTAAACACGATAAAGAATGACAAGAATTGCATTTTAATACGATTTACTTCGCTGATTATGTGTTTTTATTTATTATTTTTAGTTTATTAACTGATAATTTTTTAATGTTAATGTTTTTAAATGATCACTCATATTTATTCTGAACGACAATTCTGAACAATGACAAAAACAATGTTTTTAATATTTTCAATATTTACAATAAAACACTGACAATATAAGAATTAATTTTTATCAACGTTTTCATATTCAACAAAGAGAATCTTTAAATTGCTATCCCAAATTAAAACCTTCCTTTTCAAAACAAAATTGTTGAAATTCAACATTAACTAAAGTAATTGTTGAAAAAAATATAATGTTGTTTTATATAAATTTGAGGAAAAGGAATTAAAGATGAGATTAAATGAAAATAAATAGTTCGAATAAAAAAAAAAAAACAAAAATAATTCACAAAACAACTACTTTGTTCCATTTGACTGCCCAACAAAGCTGGAACAACAAAATTAAATAAAACATCTCCAACAACAATAACAACTGAAGCAAACAAATAGCATCAATCAACATAATCCACCATAAACGCCATTCCATGCAATTTTCAGCAACCATGCATGACAACCACTGCAGTTTTCTAGATGTCGGCGCATAAAACCGAAACCAAAACAAATAGAGTGCAATAATTTTTCCATTGTTTGAGCATAAAAACAAAAGGTAAAAAAAACAATCCAGTTTAGAGACCACAACTAAAAAAATTAGCATGTTTTCATTAATTATTTTAACAGAATGACATGGCTACATTTTTTCAAATATATCTAAATAATTATAAAAATTATATAAATTAACAATAATAAATTGGTCAATTTAACTCTTGAAAGGACTTTGACCGAACTTCTTATGATCAATTTATGTTGTGCGTGTTATTAAAAATGTTTATGCAGAAATGATCGGGAACGGGACCTACTAGTTTTATGGCGACTCCGAACGGTTAAAGCTCAGGTTCTTAAAAAGCTTTACATGCCATTTTATTTACTCTCTGAGGCTTGCCATTGCCTGAGAGAGGTGACGACAGAACAGAAAATTAATTCAATTGAAAAAACTTTCTGTGTCAGATGGAATTAAACCACGGTTCTCTGGCTTATGGGTCTCGCACTATACCCACCGCACCACGGCCGACTTGTTTCAGTCTTATAGCGAGTAAACTATAATTATTCTGAACAATAAAGCGTCAAACAAAAGTTCTTTATAATTTGGCTCATTTATAATTTTTTATTTTTATTAATTTTTTTTTTTTATATAATTTGGTGCATTATTGAAAACATTATTAAAAACACTCAAGAAAAGTAAAAATCATCAATGAAAAAATGTAGAAAACGTTGCTTTTATGTAATATTTCATAATTTTAATATCTTAGATATGTATTAATAGATTAGATAGTAGATTTTCTAATAATATATTTGTTAAAAATAAGTAAATAAAAAATCTAATAAAAAGTTCCAAATATACATAGTACAATTTTACATTTATTGTATTTATTTGTCTGTTACAATATCAGTCTGTTCTATGTGACCAGGTGATGTTGTTTTTTAAATTTCTTAAATTACAAAACTAGTAAGGAATGTGTTATCTTCGCCTTTTTCGAAGTTAATTATACCCACACTCATGTTTATTATATAATATCCGAAGTTCTAAAGGTTTTATTATTTTTATGACGTCATTTTGTATGTGGGATAGGTTTGGTTTTTACTCGATTTAGAAAAATTTCACAAACGTGGAGTACGTATTAAGAATTAAAGCTTATGTTGGAAATTGCAAGATTTTTCATTAAGTTTTGTAGAATTTTTTAAGATTTATCGTTTTGATGACGTCACTTTGTTTAGGAGGTGGGCGTAGTTTTCGTCCGATCTTGCCAAATTTCAAACTTAGAGTGTGTATTTGAAATTAAAACTCATGTGTAAAATTTCAAGTATTGAGAATACTTTTTGTGGAATTTTGAGGGATTATACTATTTTGATGACGTATGGGAGGTAGACAATTCATATGTAGAGTGGGTATTTGGAAACAAAACATCCTTAGAAACATCCATTTTCTATGAGAGGTAGAATCACGTATAGTCACTTTGTATGGCAGATGGGCGTAGGTTTTTTTCGACTAAGCCCATTTTCAAACTTGATTTTCCTTATTTAAATAATTAATTTCGTGTTTACAATAGCTTTAAAATTACGGCTGTAATCGTGACAACAGACAGTCAACGGACATCGTTAAATCAACTGAGAAGGTGATTTATTTATTTTTTTTTTTTTTTGCTTTGATAGTCATGTCTACCTTGATTCGAAAATGGGCTGATAGATTATTAAGAAGGAAGAGGCAATCAAGCCAAACATATGAGGATGTTATTAGCGTGGTGGAAAGCCATAGAAACATGTGAATTTGATTCTAATGCAAGTTTTATATCTTTGTCCAGTCAATTCAAGTTATAAGGCAATCTCGCTCAAACTTCTCTAATGCCAACTTCAACTTCAAGTCGGAAATATTGATGAGTAAATATTTCAATTAATTAGAAATGAGGAAAGAGATACAAAAAGGTTAAAGCGTAGGATCATTACTTGGCCGGTATTCGAACCCGGAACATCTGGGGTGGCAGTCAAGCACACTACCTACTCGACTACCGAGGCCGTCAAAGTGGAAATAAAGTTCTATGCGAAACACTTTGAAAACATGTGTTTTTCACAAATTTTTCACATATTTTCTCTTTATGCATCACAACTATTCTTGTCTTGTTACTGAATGTATCTTCATTTGAGTTGATCAGAAAATAATGTAAGAAATAAATAAAAAAGCAAAAGTGCTGACAATTATCACACAGGGATTTGAACCTGAGACTCCTGTATGACAGACAAGTACCCTACAATAGAGCTCGTCTTTATACTTTATTCAGCTGTATATAAATGTAAACAAAATTAAAATTATTAAATTAAAAACTATTCAATGATCACATCTTTTATTATCGCTACAGAAAATTATTTTTTACTGTTATCAGCAGCATTATTTTTACAGTTATCTGTACCAACCTTTTTCCGTGTCTTTAAAGAAAAAGCTGCATTTATTGCATTGTTATCTACACTTTTGAAATGCACTTTGAACACATAGCAAGAGAAAAGCTAAAAATAAACAAATATTTTCATAGCATTGCATTTCTTCGGGCTTTACTCTACCATCACGCTCCACTCTTCAATCGAAGATCACTCTAGCGGTCTTTGATAAAACTCGAGAGTTCAAGTAATGAAGTACTGTTAATTCGTTTTTAAGTGCACGTTGCATGTTTGTCAATTGAGCAGTTAATGAACTTTGAAAAATAAAATAGTTTGCTATTTTGAAAATATAAGATATGCTATTTCTTCTTGTTAGTTAATATTCGGAGTCTTTCTAGCGCATTCTATACAATCCATGTTGTTCTTTTGTCATAAATGCTATTTTAATTCTAAATTTCCGGGTTCTCCCCTGCTTACCGAAGCTTCAACTTCTAAATAGAAACTCTCAATCATAATCTTAAACTATTCTTTAATGTTCGTTTTCTTAAACAAAAAAAAAACAAAAGTAATTATAATGAAATTATATTCAATACAGACGTAATTAAAAGCAGGATCCTGAAGTTATTTGTTTTTTTTTTATTCTATCTTTATTCATAACATTATTTAATTTAGCTTTGTCATTAATTTAGCAGGTAGTATTTTTATTATTATTACCTGATCAAATTACGTTCGACGTATTTTGAGTTATTTAAAATTGTTTGATTTTTTTCCATATTTTTTCTTAAGTTCGCCAAAAGTCGCAGATTTTTTTATCTCCATAGAAAATACTACCCATGATGATAACGAACATGATAATGACTGAGCGCTCACTTAAAGTTTTGTCTTAATTAAGCGAATAATTCACGTTTTTAATTCTGATATTAAAAAAAAAATATTTTAATCTATGATGTGTTTATCTGATGATGTGTGATGATCATCTAATGATATCTTTTGTTATAATTTTGCAGTTGATTGTTAAGAAACATTATCTTTTTTTAAATTACTTTATTATTTCTCTTAAAATAACTTCATTATTATAATTATCGTGTATTCAAAATTGTTGTTTTCAGTTTTGAGCTTTTAAGCTTGCATGCGAAATACTTTTTTTTAGCTAAATTTTAATTTGAAATATTTTCGTTCACTTCTTTGTAATAAATATTTAAATTTATTTATTTTTGTTTATTTATTAATAATTCAGTTGTTCTGGTCCTTTTGTTGGATGACGTATGGTCTGCTCCAACGTACACTATCAATCTAGGGTTTCACAACTGTTTCTAAAACCTCGATGTAGGTGGCAGCATTCACCCGTAGCCCGTGACGAAAGAAGTTGGGTGGCATAACATATTCTACGTTTCTCATAACTCCTAATACCATGACAGTTTCCCGAGCACAATCACCTATCATTTCTCTGATTGATTTTTATTGTATAATTTTGAAGTTGATTTTTAGATTTTTTTTTATATAAAGTAGTTGAGTAGATAACGTGCTAGACTTCCACCCTAGAGGTCCCAGGTTCGAAATCCAGCTGGGCTATGTTCCTAAGTTTTAACCTCTCTGTATTTTCTATCCACATTTCTAATCAACTGAAATTGAAATGATAAATCATCAATATTTATTACTTGAAGTTCTAGTTGATGGAAGAGAAATTTGTGGATGAGATTGTCTTATAATTTGAATTAACTGTGGTAAAGGCGTAACACTTGCCTTAGATTCAAATTCACATGTTTCAACGGCTTACTACAACGCCTAGAACATCTTTCACATGTTTTACTTGATTGCCCCTTCCTTCCCACTAATATATCACCCCATTTCGAACCAAGACAGACTTGACTGAATAGGTATTTCACTTGAAATACTAGGTTCAAAGCTAAAAACAACTATTGATAAAGTTATTGGAAAAAATATAATAAAATTATTACAATTATTTTTTATTTTTTACCTTTTAGTGCTTCACTTGTTTACCTGTTACTTTTAGATTTTTAGTGTTTGACTGTTTTTTCCTTTTACTTTTAACTTTTTAGTGTTTTACTTTTTTTCTTTTACCTCTTACCTTTAACTTTTTATTTTTACTTTTAATTTTTTAATTTCTACTTTTTACATTTTTCTTTTTACTTTTTATTTTTTACTTTTTACTTTCAATTTATACTTTATACTTTATACTTTATACTTTATACTTTATACTTTATACTTTATACTTTATACTTTATACTTTATACTTTATACTTTATACTTTATACTTTATACTTTATACTTTATACTTTATACTTTATACTTTATACTTTATACTTTATACTTTATACTTTATACTTTATACTTTATACTTTATACTTTATACTTTATACTTTATACTTTATACTTTATACTTTATACTTTATACTTTATACTTTATACTTTATACTTTATACTTTATACTTTATACTTTATACTTTATACTTTATACTTTATACTTTATACTTTATACTTTATACTTTATACTTTATACTTTATACTTTATACTTTATACTTTATACTTTATACTTTATACTTTATACTTTATACTTTATACTTTATACTTTATACTTTATACTTTATACTTTATACTTTATACTTTATACTTTATACTTTATACTTTATACTTTATACTTTATACTTTATACTTTATACTTTATACTTTATACTTTATACTTTATACTTTATACTTTATACTTTATACTTTATACTTTATACTTTATACTTTATACTTTATACTTTATACTTTATACTTTATACTTTATACTTTATACTTTATACTTTATACTTTATACTTTATACTTTATACTTTATACTTTATACTTTATACTTTATACTTTATACTTTATACTTTATACTTTATACTTTATACTTTATACTTTATACTTTATACTTTATACTTTATACTTTATACTATATACTTTATACTTTATACTTTATACTTTATACTTTATACTTTTTACTTTTTACTTTTTGCTTTTTACTTTTTTCGTTTTTCTTTTCATAAGTAATGCTTTTTACTTCTTAGTTCTTCTTATTTTTTGCTTAAACTCATTCAAGTCTACCTTGTTTCGAAAGGGGTGATATACGAGTGGTAAGAAAAGGGATATCAGTTGAAACATTAGATTAAGACATTAAGTGTTGAATGTGGTTGAAATCTGTAGAAACACTGAAGTTTTAATAGAAAACAAATATTATGCCTTACCTCAATCTATTCAATTTACCAAGTGATCCTCTTCACAAACTTTCGTAATACCAATTATTCGACTATAAAGTCCACATATTCTCTTGATTTCTAAATTATACCTATACATAGTTTCAATTCTTAAAAAATAGCAAAAGATATCAAGAAGGATAGATGACTACTACTATACCATGGTTTAGTCAGGATTGGAACCCAAGACTCCCAAGTGACAGGCAAAGCTACTACTACCTGCACTACAGAGATCGCCACCGACCCTGATGAACGACTGTTATCATCATCATGTATTGAAAGCTTAAAGAAAGTAAATTTTACACCTAGTTCTTCGAAAATATTGATCGTTTTAAATATCCCTTAACTTAATAAATATCCCTTATCCCAAAGTAACTATAACCCCCAACTAAAGTTTACATTGTGATCAGCCTTTTCCCCTCTTTGAATGATTTGCTTCCAAAAAAAGCTACTAAATTAACAATGGCGACTCCGTTTGTTATGGTTGCACAATTTCACCATTTAGTCATACCGAAGATTCCGTTAAAATTCACTTTATTACTTAATCACGATAATGTTATCGAATTCACAATCGTTAAGCGACAAGCGCGCATTTTTCTTACTTTGGGTTATTGTGTTAAAGTAAAACAACTTTTATTTTTTTCCCCTTTTCTCTACTTAAGAAAGAGTTTTTTTTTTCTTGTTATTTAAAATTGGAGAAGAAAAAAAGAAAAATTGTATTTAAACACAGCGTAACCAAGCCCGCTTTCGCTATCTTAAAAGTGCAGTTTTAAAATAATTAATTACTTTTCTCAATTTTGGTTAATAACATGTTCGCTAACGGGTTAATGACTGCATAGGGAACACACTGACATACAGACAGTACTTCTTACAAAATGATCCACCGGCAACCATATATTTTTCTCATCTCCATAAGTTGATCGAAACGAGAGCGGCGCATTATTGTTCACTTACGTGATGATGTCTTTCTTGTTTTGGAAAAGTGTAACAATTAGTTTATATAGGTATATAATGATATATATTTTAATTGGATACAAATTTTTATTTTTAATTGATTATGTTTTTCATGTCATGGAATCGTTTTTAAATAATTTTGCTTTAAGTTGCATCATGGTTATTTATTTCGATTTTTTTTAGTTTTTTCACATGTTCCCCGGTTAACAAGTTTTCGAGAAATTTTTTTCAATATCTCAACCACTTAACTTATCTTAAAATTTGTGTTCAATTAATGGCTAAACTTATTTGATATTTCGGATCGCGTAGATGCCGAAACCATTGGAAATCTTTTGTTTGAAGTTTTTTAAGTTTTGCTAAATTTTTTGTTTTCTTTTTAAATAAAAGCTTTTTTGTTTGATTTTTACTTATGCAAATTTAAGTTCTTTAAATATGCGGCATTTTATTATTTATTTATTTTTAAAAATAGTTTTTTCTTAGTTTTTAAAAATTTCAGCAAAAAGTTATGGATTTTAAAATAGAAGTCTCCAAAAACAAAAAAAAAAACGCATAATGATAATTAATTGTTTTATGTGGATTTTGCGAATTTATGTCAAGTTAACATATGTTTTTTACTCAATGTTACCTATTGAAAGCCACTTTATGGCTTAGGCTTAAAAAATTTGTCTAAATTAATAACATATTTACAATGTCAGATCTTCTTATCTCTCAAGTTATTTTGTTCACACGTTAAAATTGATTTTTCAATTTATTTTACGAAACTAAGTTGTCCTTCATCAAAAAACTTAAATAAAACGGAGCTTCAGAATGGAACTATTTCCTCAAAGTTATTTAAAAAATATAAATTCACTCAATTTTACACGCTAAAATGACCCGTGCACTTCTAAAAGACGACAGAAGGCTGACAGTTATAAAAGCTTTGTAAAGTAATTTCTATAATCAAATCAATTCACCGTGAAATGGTATCAGTATCAGTATCAGTATCAGTATCAGTATCAGTATCAGTATCAGTATCAGTATCAGTATCAGTATCAGTATCAGTATCAGTATCAGTATCAGTATCAGTATCAGTATCAGTATCAGTATCAGTATCAGTATCAGTATCAGTATCAGTATCAGTATCAATATCAGTATCAATATCAGTATCAGTATCAGTATCAGTATCAGTATCAGTATCAGTATCAGTATCAGTATCAGTATCAGTATCAGTATCAGTATCAGTATCAGTATCAGTATCAGTATCAGTATCAGTATCAGTATCAGTATCAGTATCAGTATCATTATCAGTATCAGTATCAGTATCAGTATCAGTATCAGTATCAGTATCAGTATCAGTATCAGTATCAGTATCAGTATCAGTATCAGTATCAGTATCAGTATCAGTATCAGTATCAGTATCAGTATCAGTATCAGTATCAGTATCAGTATCAGTATCAGTATCAGTATCAGTATCAGTATCAGTATCAGTATCAGTATCAGTATCAGTATCAGTATCAGTATCAGTATCAGTATCAGTATCAGTATCAGTATCAGTATCATTATCAGTATCAGTATCAGTATCAGTATCAGTATCAGTATCAGTATCAATATCAGTATCAGATCAGTATCAGTATCAGTATCAGTATAAGTATCAGTATCAGTATCAGTATCGGTATCAGTATCGGTATCAGTATCAGTATCAGTATCAGTATCAGTATCAGTATCAGTATCAGTATCAGTATCAGTATCAGTATCAGTATCAGTATCAGTATCAGTAGCAGTGTCAGTATCAGTATCAGTATCAGTATCAGTATCAGTATTAGTATCAGTATCAGTATTAGTATCAGTATTAGTATCAGTATCAGTATTAGTATCAGTATCATTATCAGTATCATTCGAAGATTAAAGAATCAGAAACACTAACAGAACCATAAAAAGAGTGTCCGACATGAATGTTGGTTATTAATTCGTATCATGAGCGATCATCTTAGTTGTAATGGAGAATAACTTTAATTGTTATTCAAGCGAGTTATTTTACGAAGACATGTCAAAAAGTTCACACGTTTTATGGTCAGAAGGTTTTTTGCGGTAAGCATGATATCTCCAGACTGGAACATCTGAAATGAAAGAACCAAAACAAAACATTCGTTGACATAAGGAATTATCTAGTATTTGATCGAAGGAATTGTTGAAAGTCGTTGGGAAAAAACTTTCGATTAAAATAAAATATTACTGATCGGTTCAGCTCTTTCTCTGAAATCTTGCTCACCAACTTCAACAATATAATTTTGAGAAAATCGGAGTTTCAAAGGCACTTTACACATAGTATAAAAATTTGTTTTCTATTTCGCATCGAGTTGTCTATTTCAGCTTCTTATAATTCAATTCGTAGTTGTCTGTGAACCATTCTCCCTATTTAATTCGCTCTTTGATCGAAGATCGTGACGCGCTGTGCATTCTCATTTTCGTCATATGAATGCACACTGGGCCCAAATGAAAGCTCCATTGAATAATAAAAAGTGCTATTGAACAACTGCCAAGTGAACAAGTGCCATTTTCACAACTCCAGAGCCTCCCGGAGCAATTTTCGGAGTGATTCTTCATATAAGTTGATTGTAGCTTTCTATGTTGCTCGCATGAAACCGCTCACAAATCTTTACCCAACGTAGCCTCTTAACTATGTACAACGCCCTTAGTTAATCTTCTGCCAAGCCTAATTACTAAATGATCAATAGAAAATTAATTGAAAAAACCGTTTCCATTTATTTTACGAAAAGTTCATAAATAACCTCTAAAAAGAAAATACAAATTTAATTTTATTTATGTTTAATAGAAGCTTTACTTACTTTCGCATTGTTGTGTTCTTCCTCTCTTCTTCACACTCTGTCCTAGTCGCAAAATGAACAGCAAAGCGTGTAGCTCTTTAAAGCTATAGTTTGCCAACTTTCACTTTTATTACCAATTTTTACAGTTTTGAAACAGAGCTTACAGCATATTAAAGCTGTCACAACTAATTAACAGAAACGCTTAAAGAGCAGCTAAAAAGGCTGGTTAACAAAAAATTAACGCTTAAATATCTTCATGTCTGCCTATGAAAAATGCAAAAAGCTAAGACGTCATTGGTTGGTAAAATATATTCCAAGTTGATGAACAGACCACATATTTTAAGCACGCATAAAATATGCCGATGAAAAAAATAGCGTGAAGCTGTCAAAATGTCAATTAGGCAGATAGTCGATAATTTAAGCAAAGTCATCAAGTTGAAGTATAACTCGTAGAAGAATATTTCATTGAAGCTTATGAGATTTTATCTTGGTTATTTTCATAATTAATGATTGTTGTTGATATCATTCAAATAAACAATGATGTCAGATGTTGTCCAAAACAAAAAATTTACATCGACTTAGAAATTAAATAGATTTGATATGAGAAAAAGTAAGGTAAGCATGCTAACAAAGTTTTTTTTTTTAATTTTCGGGTGATGTTATGGTAGTTCTACTAATGGATTTATATATTTTTAAAAAAAACGAACTCCTTAATAATTGTTTGAAGAAATTTTTTTCTCGCTTCAAAGATAGACTTTTCTCAGACTTAATATGGCGCTTAATTGAAGCAATATGCTAATTTTTTTTCATTCGAATAGAGTCTTTATGCCGCGACATTTACAAATATATTCAGAAAGATAGATGGATGTATACGATTAAAGAAAGAAAACAAACAATAGCTAATTAACATTCAACCAGAACTTCCGACAATAGTTTAGCATAAAGGTCAACCAAAATCGATACAAAATTTGGCACATTTACAATTAATAATAATCTCTTGTTTTGGCACTGTGACTTCGATAACCTTGAAATTGTCTGCTAAGATAAATATAACAGAAGAAATTATTAAAATAAGAGTTAATTGAGGGAAGAAATATATTCAATTTTTTTTAAATCGCTTACTTCTTACCTTTTTTTTAGCTTGAACCAAGAATTTCAGATGTTATGCCTATTCAGCTAAGTCTGCCTTGGTTCGAAATATGGTGATAGATTTGAGGGTAAAAAAGGTCAATCAAGTGTAACATATGTAGAATGTTCAAAGCGTGGCGGGAAGCTGTAGAAAGCTGTGAGTTAGAATCTGAAGTAAGTGTTATGCCTTAACCTCAATCAATTCCAGCCATAAGGCAATCCAATTTCATCCACAAACTTCTGTGCCACCAACTAACAACTTTGACGTCGTAAATATTGATGAATTGTCAATTTCCGTTGATTAGGAATAGGGAAAGAAATAAAGAAAGGTTTAAGCGCAGGACCATGGTCTGGCCGGGGTTCGAACCCGAAACCTCTAGGGTGGTAGTCAACTGGGCTACCTTCTCGACTACCAAAGTCGCCAAATGCGTTATCTGCTAAGCGTCGTCAGGTTGTGCAACATTTGATCTTTCAAACGGATATGTGGTTATCCTTTTCTGCGTTGACTGGCACTGGGTATCACGTTCTAATACTGGCAGCTACCTACCATATAAATATTATGTTATTTAAACTTAATATAGTACGTAGGAGCAAGGGGGTTGTGCAACATTTGGTCTTTGACCAAACGGACCTCCTCTTCTGCGGTGACTGTCATTGGGTATCACGTTCCAATACTGGCAACTATCCATACGCTATGTTTTTTATTAGTACGTAGGAACGGTGTGTATCTGGTATTAAAACTACCATAATAGGCACTGGTCATGTCTGGAGTCATGGAAGTGACGCCTAGAAGATGTTCTGATGTTAGTACCTATATGGCATTGTGTTGGCGTTAATATTCGGAAGATCTATCTGTTAGGCTTCAATTTCTTGAACCTTCGTCTACTAGTCAAGGAGCACCTAGTATTAAACCTACACTACAGATGACGACGGTATAACTTTAAATGGAATTATGCCACTGGGTACCGACTCGAATATTTTTTTCACTGGAGCATAGTTTTTCATCCACTCAACATGACCAAGCCAGCGAAGTCGCTTGTTTTTTATGCACTTAACTATATCGATGTCGGCATACAGCTCATATAGCTCGGAGTTCTATCCAATTCGAGACTCGTTACTGACACAGATTGCATCGAAGATCTTAGGAAGGATCTGTTTCTCGAAGGCTTGAATGCGAACTGTTCAACTTCGAAGTTTGTGCTGCATACAATAGAACGGGCATGATTAATGACTCATAGAGCGTAAGTTTTGTTCGTCAAGAGAGAGCTGTATTGCTCAATTACCTACCAAGGCCAAGGTGACATCTGTTAGTAAAACAAGAGTTATCCTGCATTTTATCCCAATGCTTGGAGGAGTTTACGCTGGTTCCCAGGTAGACAAAGTCCTAAACAACCTCGAAAGAGGTGTTGTCAACCGTGACATAGTTTCCAAGATGCTGGACTGTTTGTTGAGCAGACCAATTCGATTCAGCACTTCGCTAATCTGCAGAATGCTGCACTGACGTCGCGCGTACTATAGCCAATGATATCTATATCATCAGTATACGCCAGCATCACTTCGATTAGTCGCAGTATGATAACGAATCACCTTGTGTGAAACCTCGTATGATACCGAAAGGAAAGGAGAAAGGAAAGAAAATTATCCTAATCTCCTTCTGTAATCTCCACTTTCTACACTAGCTTGATCGATATTAACTTTGACATTTCGTTGCTTTGTTTTGTTTTATGTATTTGCCTTCAGCCATTTATTTATGTATTTGTTGTTGCAGCCATTTTCCTTCACCAGACAATTGTTTGCTATTTTATTTTATTACTTCTTTACAGCGTTGCATCTTTTAAGAAATTGTCGATATTTACACGGTTGCAAACCTTTAATGAGGACTTTTGTATTTTGACGGATGTGTTTTACGGGAATACCAAATTTAGAGATGGTGCAGTATAGGTAATTCATTGTTGAACTGTCGAAGGCGGCTTTATAATCCAGAAAAAGATGGTATGTGTCGATTTGTTTTTCTTGGAGGGTCTTTTCCAAGATTTGTCGTAGCGAAAATATCTGGTCGATAGTAGATTTTTCAGATCTGAAGCTAAACTGTAAGGTTCAATTAGGTTGAACACGATAGGCTTCATATTTTCACATAATACGCTCGAAAGGACCTTTTATGCGATTTAAAGAAGGCTTATCTCACGGTGGTTGTGGATTGAGCAGAACACACTGAGGTTCCAATCGTTTAGAATGCAGGCTTTCAACCACATTTTGCATAGAAGCTGATAAATGCATTTGAATAGAGCTTCCTTTTTGAAGAGCTCAGCAGATAGGCCATCGACTCTTGCGACTTTAAACCAAGCTACAGCTGTCAAGACTTCGTTATAGTCGGGCAGAGGAACTTCAATGCTGTCATCCGCAATTGGGGTTTTCGCGGTATCATATATTTTGTATTGAATTGAGGCAAATTCATTTTTGAAGTTAAAAAAAAAACAGCGTCCTTATATTCGGAAAAGGTCGTTTGGTTTAAAAAGCTGCAGTTAGCTTGCAATAAACGTCATCATCCCCGCAGAGCTTAAAAATTGTTAGGAGCTCAACAAGAAAGTTCACATTATGACTGTATTGCGGCGAGTCCTTGATTCTAAGTGACCCCTATTTTTTAAACTTGAGTTTTCTTCAATGAAGTTAATATAAAATATCACGACATTTAAGTTGAATTATTAGCAATAAATATACCTATATTTTTTTATTACACCAAAAGTAACAACAGCAAAGCACTAACAAAACACTTTACAATTTATGACAATTTTAAAAATTATCACGCCTCTACAAAATGAGAAAAAATCTCTGAAATTCTGACTCAACTTGTAATAAACTCAACACAGAATTGATAACATCTGTAAATATAAAAAAAAAAAATCAAAACGTATGTGTTGATATTTTGTAAATTTGGTCAGGGTCAACTCAGCCATTGCATCCCAAATATATGCCTGACTCCTCCGATTTATCATTGCATATTTTTCAGAAAAAATGTACTTACTTATTAGTTAAGTAAACCTCACCCCAAAATCATGAAACGTGCTCGTTGGTTTTCTTTATTTTTAACCGCAAACAAAAAAAAAAAAAGAACAACTGAGTTAATATTTAAATATTGCAACAACTAAACAAAATATTTACAGAGGCTGTTAAAAATCATGCTGAACACAAACTTATCGCATTGACGTGTTAAAGTCGCACTTCATTTGACTGAGTCGTTAGTAGTTTGGGGCATATTTGTAACTTTATTAACTGAAATTATTTGTTACAACAATTGTAAAGTACAGCGTAGTATATGAGAGGCGTGGCAGCTCAATAAACCGTTTGTAACATAACAAGCGACTAAAAATGTTTACTGCCAAAATTTAATTCAAAATTCAACTGAAAAGCAATTTTTCGTAACTCAGTCACGTTTTTCTTTTTATTTCTGCCTAAATAAAAATTTTTGCTTTCCATATTAATTCAGTTAATATTATTTTTTTTTCTTTTTTGGTTGGTTAACTGCATTTTTTCAACTGTAATTTTTGCTGTTTCTGTTGTTAACTCTGCATTAACGTATAACTTGAGTTAATCTTTTTAATGTTTGCCTCATTACTATGCAACATGCGGAAAATTGTTAAATTTACAGCTATACATTTTTTTTTGGCCAAAGTACTCTATGGTTTCGGTTAAACGCTGTTTTGCAATAAACTATTAATTCAAGGACTTACTTTGATTTATTTTTAAGACGTTGGAGTTCATTTAGAAAAAGAACTACAAAGACATTTATTTGAAAATAAAGACATTTTTGTGGACACATTTGTGGAGTGTCTTATGTTAGTCAAGGTTAAAATTCTCACGGGCTTAAATAATTAAATTTTTGAAGAAGCGGTTTAAAAACTATGCTAAGCATGTCTGGAATATTTGGAAAAGATAGCACATTTTAAAGTTCGAAAATTGAAAATGATTGAGTTCGAAATTATTTAACAGTATCGATTCACATTTGTGGGTGAGTTGATAAATAAATCAGCTGTAATATTTTTTAAAAGTATTTATTTCGAATATATGGCACATCTTTAGTTCGAAAAGAAAAAAATGAGTGAGTTCGAAATTATAAACAGTTTCGATTTTTTATTTTTTTTTTTTATTGAGTTAAGAAATACATTAATTGTTACATTTTTAAAAGGTTCTTACTTGGAGTACATAGCAAGTTTTTAAGTTCGAAATGAGTAAATTCGAACTTTTTTAACAATATCGAATGATATTTTTGGAAAACTTGAAAATTATATCAGCTGTTGTATTTTCTAAGAGCAATAATTTCTAATGCATTTGCACATTTTCAAGTTCGAAAGTTAAAAATTAGTAAGTTCGAAACTATTCAGCAGCAGTTAACTTATATATTTGGCGGAGTTGAAAAATAAATTTAGTGTGACATTTTTGAAGAGCAATTTTTTGGAATATATAGCATATTTTTGTGTTCGAAAATTTTGAAATGAGTGAGTTGGACATTTTTTAAACAGTATAAATTTATATTTTTAGTAGAGTTGAAAAATAAATCAGCTGTTACATTTCTGAAAAACATTTATTTGTTTTAAGTATTTTAGCACATTTTTGAGTTCGAAAATACTAAAATAAAAGAGTTCGAATTTTTTAAACAGCATCATTTCAGTTTTTTGGTAGAGATGAAAGTGCCTCACCTGTTACATTTTATAAAAGTAGGTAATTATTTTAAATGTATAGCTCAATTTCAAGTTCGAATATTTAAAATGGATGAGTTCGAAATTTTTAAACATTATTTATTCATGTTTTTGGCAGAGTTTCTAAAAAGAACATGTTTTAAAAGTAATTATTTGAAATAAATAGCATATTTTTAAGTTCGAAAATCAAAAATAGTATGTTCTAAATTTTTAAACAGTATTGATTCATATTTTTGTTGAAATTCAAAAATAAATCAGCTGTTAAATTTTTCAAGAGTAACTATTACGTGGCGTCCGTGGCGTAGTTGGTTAAAGTGCGTGGCTGCTATGTCAACGAACTTTGGAGACCCAGGTTCGAACCACAGCAGCGACAGAAAATTATTTGAATTAAAATAATTTTTCTGTACGGCCGCCACCTCTCTGCAGACAATGGCAAACCTCAGAGAGTAATCAAAATGCCATGTAAAGCTTCTTGAGAACGAGAACATTCCGTTCATCGCCGTTCGGAGTCGGCGTTAAGCATGTAGGTCCGGTTCTCGGTCAATTGTGTACAAACTTAATAACACGCACAACACAATTGATCATAAGAAGCTAGGTCAAAGTCCTTTCAAGGGCTGAAATGGCCAGTTATTTATTTTTTATTTTTTTTTAACTATTACAAATGCATAGCTTATTTTCAATTTCAAACATTTTAAAATGAGTGAGTTCGAAATTTTTACACAGTGGCGATTCATATTTTTGGCGGAGTTAAAAAAATAAATAAGTTGTTACATTTTTTTTTTTAAGAAATTATTTCAAATGCAAAGCCCATTCTTACGTTCGAAAATTTTTAAAAGAGTGACTTCGAAATTTTTAAAAAGATCCATTAATTTTTCAAGTTGCAAAATAAATCGGATAGGATATTTTTTTCAAGAAATTGTTTGGAATGCAAAGCACATTCTGAAGTTCGAACATTTTAAAATGAGTGAGTTCGAAATTTTTAAACAGTGGCGACTCATATTTTTGGCGGAGTTGAAAAATAAATCAGCTGTAACATTTTTTTAAAGAAAATATTTCAAATGTAAACCACCTTTTTGCGTTCGAAAATTTTGAAATTAGTGAGATCGAAAATTTGAATAGTTCATATCGATTAATTTTTTGTGTTAAATTGCAAAATACATCAGCTGGGATATTTTTTGAAAGAAATTATTTCAATTACATTTTTATTAAAGATGTATTTGTAAAAAATACAAATTATTATATTTTTACTTTAAAACATTTTAAAAAATTGAGTTCGAAATTTCGATTAATTTTTTTATTAAAGTTGCAAAATAAATCAGCTGGGATATTTTTCAAAAGAAATTATTTTGTATACAAAATACATTTTGAAGTTCGAAAATTTTGCAAATAGTGAGTTCGAAAATTTAAAAAGTATTGATTAATATTTTGAGTAAAATTGCAAAATAAAACAGCTGGTATATTTTTTGAAAAAAAATATTTCGAATGCAAAGTACATTTTGAAGTTGGCGGAGTATACTGAATACTCATATACTGAACTCATATTTTTGTCGGAGTTCAGTAATAAATCAGCCGTAATATTTCTGAAGAGCAATTTCTAAAAAATATTCTGATTTTCAAGTTCGAAAGCTAAGAATTCCCAAAAAAGGGTTTTTTGGCGAATAAGCATTTTTGTCAAACGTTTTTAAATACCCTATAAATGCGCAGCAGAAAACTTACTCAGTCCACCCTTAGTAAGGCCAGAACTCAGGACTGAATTTCAGAAAATGATCATGCCTCCATTTTTATACCCCCACGTTTAAAAAACGTAAATGGGGGTATATTAATTTTGTCACTCCGTTTGTAACGCCCATAAGGAGGCGTGGCAGGTATAGAAAAGTATATATATTATTGATCAGCATCACCACCCGAGTCGATTTAGCCATGTCCGTCCGTCTGTCCGTCTGTGATCACGATTACAGCCGTAATTTTAAAGCTATCATCACGAAATTCAATATTTGAGCTTTTATCTAAAAAATAAAGGTCAAGTTCGAAAATGAGCCAAATCGGATGAAAACCACGCCTACCTCCCATACAAAGTGCCTTTCTCAAAACGGTAAAATCTTTTAGAATCCCACAAAAATTAATATATGGTCTTAAAATTTTGCATATTAGCTTTGATATTTAAAATACACTCTGAATAAATTTAACCAAATCGGATGAAAACCACGCCTACCTCCCATACAAAGTGACTTTATCAAAAAGGTAAAAAAAATGCATGAATTCTTAAATAATTTAATAAAAAGTTTAATCAAAAACGTAGTACCCAGTAGCAGGATCGTTTATTATATCAATTGCATAGTGAAAGAATTATTAAAATCGGTTCAGCGGTTACCCCGTGGTTGAACGATGAAAATCCGAGAGAACCCTTTTATATAATAGTATAGATGTACTCTGTGTATGAAATTCAACCAAATCGAGTGAAAACCACACCCACCTCCCATACAAAGTGATATGTCAAAAAACAAAAGCGAAAATTTTCTGTTAAAAATATGACGAAAATGTTTTTAAAAATAAACATTTTATTGACTGCTTAAGACTTTGAATGCACTTCGGTTCGGACGTGGGGGTATTTTAACTTCGGCCCAGTGGAAGATCATTTCTTACTAGTTTAGTTCTGATTTCAGCGGTGAAATTTTTTGTAATTCAGACTTTCTTTAAACGAACCTAAACTTTAACCTGAAATTGAATAGAAAAGCATGTCCCTATACTTCAGAACAGGATTCAAAAATTAAATTTAAGTATAATCTGGATTCTAACCTGAAATAGAAGAAATTCAGGCCTTTACTATTATCTGTGGATTGCGGGATTAGGTCTACTGAGGGAGTCAATTAAACTTTTATGGGTTCCAAGTTCTTCTTGAAAAAAATACGAAATTATGGATTAATTACTCTTTTCATTTAATAAATCCAGTATAACTAGGATAACTAGAACAGTCCATGGAACTCATAAAGTATACAAAACAAGAGTTACTTAAAAAAGAGTTCAAGTAGAGTACACGAACAGAAGCAATTTCATCATTTATCGGAGCCTAACTTACACCTAAAAGAAGTTGATTTATCAAGAATTTTTTATTGTTTATAAGTTTTTTATTTAAGTATCACTTAAATTGTTACAAATGTAATAATTTTTTAAGATATTTTCTGATCTGAAAAGTACAAAAAAATCTGAATCTGAAGAATGAAGCAAAAATCAAGTTATTGCGCAGTTATTGAGACATTAATTGGTCACTAAGATTTTACGACTCTGCCTTTGTAGTTATGTTAAGAGTATGAACTCCGCTTATGATACTCAAACCATTTCAAATATCAAAGCGAACACTGAAGTCGCCGAAATAAAGTCGCAATTATACCAAGAGTGATCGACAATTTCGAAATAAAAGGATTTAGGTCTATAAGCTAAGCCGATGCGGCCATTTGAAAGTTATTGTATTCCATACATAGTTCCCATGTGTCTTCTTTATAGTCCAATAAAAATTTAAGAGACTCTTAAACAATTGTTCGTTTTAATCAAAAAAACATATTTTACACCTCTTGTTGATACATCCGTTATATAATTTTTCCAAAGTTGAAAAATTTTCCACTGTGTAAAACTTTCTTTCGGATTTTTAAAATAATTTTATTAAAAAGTGTCTCAAAAAGGGAAATTTTCCTCGATCACTGCACTTTTATAAACTAGATTTGGCTCATTTACTAATTTGTTGGCTACAAACTGCCTGAATGTTAATAAGCATAGTTAAACAAAAGAAAATTAAGAAGCGAAATAGATAGAAAAAAATAGATCAGTTGAGAAAACCAAACACTGTCATCAAATTGCGTCTTGGAATTCGAATCAGCTCATAAAATGAACCCATCTCGTAAGTTGGCAGCTGTCACGTTTGTAGCTTCTTCGAAACTTCTGGCCTCACTTCGAAGCGTGTGTGAAATCTTTGGCACAAGCAAGTATTTCTTCTCTATGCTTTGGTTTCTTTGCTTTGTCTCATGTTTTGTTTTCTTGCTTGTTGAACTAATTCTTATATTTACACGTTACAGCTACATAGGTGAGTGGTAAAGCGTGTCATTTTGTTATAATTGTAACCAAGACCGTCAATTACGGTCAGTATTTACAGTTAAATATTTTCACACCGTTATTGCTTTTGACCGAGTTTGAGAAGAACTGAGTACGTTTTTTTTTTCAACTCTTTTTTTTAAATGGTTCGAATGTTAAAGCAAAGATCTAAAAATAACACCCAAAAATGAGTCAGTCATTTAACCAAACCTCAACGAATGCCTTCACATAATAACGAGGCTACTGTAAAAAAGTTAAGCTACGCATATAGGTAGATCAGAGAAGACAGATAAATCAACAGGCATAAAAGTAACACCAAAGCAGCAACAAAAACACCCAAAACAATTTACTGGTCCATGTGTAATCAAAGAATTCTTTTTAACGCTCCACATACGCCTGCGCAAAAAAAAAATATAAATGTTGCAAAAAGCGTATCCAATAATTTGCGATGCAACAAGCCCATTAGCTCCACATCACGATGCATCGTACAGACACATAGACAGTCAGACAGACAGACACCCACTCAGGCATGATTTAACTACAAATTGTAGAATTAACCAACCGCCCTCGATGATGGTGCCACGACGCAGCTATAAAAGATTCCGATCTGATCCAGTTGCGCCAACAACAGAATCTTTCATTGTCTAAAATTACGGTTCAGTAGCTTACGTACTACATCCTAATTACGTATTCTGGAAAGCAACAGAGCGTGTTATTTACGTTTATTTTGGTAAAATGTGTTTTTTTTATTTTTTTTTTTATTTTGAGTTTGAAAAAAGAATAATATGCACGAGAGTAGAAAGATGTAGAAATAAAGTTTAGCTGGTTTTTCGGAATATTTTTAAAATGTGACACATTCTGAGAATGTTTTTGGGAATTTTGTTATAACTGATGACGCACATTATTTACACTTATATAAGAGTTTTTTTTTTTAAATTTGGCCAAATGATTTGGTTCTTTTAGAATAAACAAATATGTGTGTGGCCGTTAAAAGTAAAAGTTATGCCCGAAAAAATCTGGATAATTTTTTAATATATCACTAGCTGATACCCGACGCGTTGCTGTCGTAGCGGAAATGATTTCTATCTCTATCTCTATCTCTATCTCTATCTCTATCTCTATCTCTATCTCTATCTCTATCTCTATCTCTATCTCTATCTCTATCTCTATCTCTATCTCTATCTCTATCTCTATCTCTATCTCTATCTCTATCTCTATCTCTATCTCTATCTCTATCTCTATCTCTATCTCTATCTCTATCTCTATCTCTATCTCTATCTCTATCTCTATCGCTATCTCTATCTCTATCTCTATCTCTATCTCTATCTCTATCTCTATCTCTATCTCTATCTCTATCTCTATCTCTATCTCTATCTCTATCTCTATCTCTATCTCTATCTCTATCGCTATCTCTATCTCTATCTCTATCTCTATCTCTATCTCTATCTCTATCTCTATCTCTATCTCTATCTCTATCTCTATCTCTATCTCTATCTCTATCTCTATCTCTATCTCTATCTCTATCTCTATCTTTATCTCTATCTCTATCACTATCTCTATCTCTATCTCTATCTCTATCTCTATCTCTATCTCTATCTCTATCTCTATCTCTATCTCTATCTCTATCTCTATCTCTATCTCTATCTCTATCTCTAACTCTATCTCTATCTCTATCTCTATCTCTATCTCTAAGTGGAACGAATCGTGTAAATTGATAACCAAATTTCGAGGCTATGCTACTTATAATTCCAAAGTTATTCGATATCGCAAATTTAGCTTGTATGGGCGGAGCCACACCCCCTTGTTCAATGACGTCTCAGTTTTCTAGTAGAAGAATATCACCCAATAGTAATTCCATACTGAATTTCGTTGTTAAACGACGTTTAGTTCCAAAGCTATCTGATATCAAAAATTGTAAGTGTATGGGCGTAGCCACACCCCCTTTTCCAAAGCCCATCCCAGTTTTATAGTATAAATATATCACCAAGTGGAGACTCCATACTGAATTTCATTATTATACGGCATTTAGTTCCAAAGCTATTCGATATCATAAATTTGAATTGTATGGGCGGTGCCACACCCCTTTGGCCTATACTTGATAAATTTTGCTAGTCGAAGGACGCGATTAAATAGTACGCTCCTACCAAGTTTCATTGATGTGTGACTTATAGCTTGAAAGTTATACCGAAAATTTGGTCTGCTGAAAAAGTGCCACGCCCCACATTCAACGCCCATAAAATTTTACCTGTGGAACGGCTCTTGTAAATTGAGGTAGAACACCGAATTCCGATGCTATGCGACCTATAACTTCAGAGCTATTCGCTACCGTAGATTTGGGTTGTATGGGAGGTGCCACGCCCCCTTGTCATTTTCAAACAATTTTTTTTTTAAAACCATCTAGAGAACGTACCCTACAAAATGGTATCGGCAGATTTTTTTTTTACCCAGCCGAACTCTCAAACACTCGTCACAAACAGATTTGACAACATTTTTTTATATATATTATATCATTCATTAATAGAACCTCTTATCTTTAATTTGATACCGAAGTTGAATGGTCAGGTTTTGAATGGAAGGCGAAATGAAGACCCAAAAATTTCAAAATAACATTTTGTATTCTAAAATATCTCCAAGCTTAGCTGTACACGGGAGTTGTATTAAGGAATTTTAACCAGTTCCAAGAGACAGATTTAGTACCTTGAATTGAGCGTAAGGCTTAAAAAGAGAATGAATTCCGGAGTTTTTATTCGATATCTCAAAAATTTAATTTTTAAGTTATTCCCTTCTTAAACCTGATTATTCAGATGTCCTTGTGCGATATTGTCCTTGACAATGGATCTTACACCTCATTTCCTTATATCTTCTAAACTAGACGTTGTAGCGGGGTCAAAGTTGTACCAAAAGTAGTCTTGGTGCGACATGATTTTCTAATAAAATCAAAATGATAGACTTCCTTTTCTTACATCTCCCAAGCTAGATCCCTTAGGAGCGTTAAGGTTGCACCATTGTAAAGGTGTTTTCTCAACATTTTCCGAAGAAGTGTTTAAGATAAAAAAATTTATCTAAATGAATAAAAATTTCGTTTTAAGAAAAATAGTAGTTCTCTCAGACACCATTAATAGTTTTAGAAAAAAAAAAAAAAAAAATATCTTATGATGTAAGTTAAACCTTCAAAAAGTTAATTCTGAATCCAAGGTTCGGCCAAATTTTTTCGGCCTTTATTATGTCAAGGTGCTATAAAAACATTTTTTCAAAATTATAATGGGACTCGCCACTTCTATCCACGAGGTTTTAATAAGTCGTCGGTCTTTACAAAGAATCGACATACATATATACATTAAAGGCGTGCACAGATACGACTGAATGCACCAGTTTGTATGCTTTCCTATTTTGAGTGAGTATAGATGAGTAAAATTTAGTTTCTGTTACGAGTTGGTATTGTTACTCTTTCTAACAGTTATGGTGTGGTGTGTATAGAGAGAAAGAGAGTAACATATTTGTTTGCATCTGTTTCTCCCAAACTGGTATAAACAGATATTGGTGGTGACACCATAAGTACTTATGGTATGTTGTTGATCAGAACGAGTTGTTGTTATTAAATTAGCTTTTAATAGAATAATTCCTGTGTAGGATCATTGAATTTTACTGAAAATAAAAAGTATTTAATAAACAGTAACGACTTTTTTATTTTATTTTTATTTAAAGTTTATTAATAACAAAATAACAATTCATTTTTAAAATAACATTTAAGAAGCTTTTAACATCAATCTTTGGATGAAAAACATAAACACAAGAATTCATATGAGTATTTAAATTGATTGAAACAAAAGTAGTGTTGGGCTTTGTAATCAATTTCAATTAAAATTAATACACAAAGTAAACTTAAACAAAATAATTCAGTCTTTTGAAGTTTAATTACATACATATAACAAAAAAGAGATCGTTGCATTTCAAAATAAATACAGGGAATGATCTAAACAAAAAAATCAGTCTTTTGAGTTTATATTTATGAATAAAATTTCATTAAACGATTTGCTATTGCATCCTATTTTAGATCTTTTATCAGTTATTAAAGCCCTAGCAATGGAAAAAATCCTCTCAGACGGAGCACTTGAAGCCGGAATAGCCAAAATTCGGCAGCTTAATTTGTACAATAGTGGAAATTCATTTTTTCTGTCATTCCACCATTATAAAAGATCAAAGTCATGTTGTAAGGACACTTTTGTATTTTTATATTTTATTATTTCGTTTTCAATCCTCAATTCGCTAGAATGAACTTCCTGGATTGGTTGAACGTACTTTTCAAATAATGAATATATTGTGGAGGTATTTGTAGCAATTGGTAAATCATCAGTATTGCTTTCATTTGAATAATGTAACAGCAATGATTTACACTTATTTATTACATCAGTTTGTTCATTTGAATCAAATTGAGTAAGCTGGTTAGCTGGTGGAAACAAAAATATTGCTAGTTTATGATATAATGTTATATGGCTGTCGACTAGAGAAATTAGCGTGTCATATAATTTTGTTTTAAATTCTTTGATAAAACTAGGTTCATTGTCATTTGTGGTGTTACACATCACTTTCAATTTATTTATAGGAGGATGAACCAAATGCAACGTAGGATAGGAGCTTCCCTCAAGTTCTTTCGAAGCATCCATAAACGGTTTTAAAATAGATATCAAGAGATCTAAATGGTATTCTATTAAAATATTGTATTTTTCTGTTAATTTTTTTTCATTGAGGACTCTTTGAATTTCTGTAAAATTGTTTTTTATAGACAAAATTGTGGTATATACCGTATTCCATCTTGTGGGTGTGTAGCTTTTAAGTGATGAGTTAAGATCTACATTTAAACCAGATTTCTTAAAAAACTTTACTAGTTTTGATGCTGTTGTTACTATTTCTTGAATCTGTGATGACCCTTTTATGCATTTTTCAATTGTGTTGTGAAGCAAATGATTTATGCAGTTGATGTTTTCATGTTCTGTTAAAGCTGATTTAATGTTACTTCTCTGTCGGTAACAACAACAGTGGCATCATTTAAGGAACAGTTAAATTCGCCAAGTAATGTAGCCAATTTTTCTTTTATTTTGATGCCTATCCATAATAAGAAATAAATAGGACGTTATATATTACATGTGTATAGAAAACAAATATGTATGCAACTTTATTTTGTAAATATTCATGTTACTCTTTTTAATAAGACTGTATTTTTACCTGTATTTGGAGATTCCTTCATTGATTTTACTCCTAAAAGCTTATTTTTGCACTCTCCATCCATAATAAAATGACATGTTAGGGCTTGTCACTTTTCATCAATAAATAGCACTTATGCTTATTTAAATTTGAAAGGGCGCTTTTGTTGTATTTATAAACATTTGTACATGTTTTACATGCAACAAAATTTAATATTTCTTCATAATTTTCATCTTTTATTATTCCAAAACATTCCCATATTTTGCTTCGACCCCTTTTGTCACTAATTTTGTATGTTCCAGATTTAATATTTTCTTTTACATTTGAACTATTAATTTTAGTTTGTTTTTCTTTTCAAATTCCAATTAGCACACTATTTTATTTGTTCCACCACCTGTAACTACAAAATACTTATGGTACCACAGTTATTTGAGAACAAAAAGCAAATACATTCCTCACTCATACTCAATACTACACTCAACTGTTTCTCTTTTGTGTGGTGTGGTGTGTTCCTACAAAAATAAACACACCACAACTGTTACACTCATTCTCTGATTTATACCCATGGTATATTGGTATGTATATGGTGTATTCGTTTTGTTATCACTTGCAGTTACACTGCTGCACGTGTTTAATATACATTTCCATAAACTCTGACGGTATGTACTTGAAGCATATCACCTCCGCGATTCCTTGGAAAAATTTTTTCAAGAAATTTGTCTGCGAAGACATTTTAGTTTATTAACGTTAAAATTTATCAGCATACATATTGCAGTAACTTTTAACTTCACTTTCATGTTTTTTATTTGTAAAAATAATTATTTTCAAAGCTATAGTAGTACACTAAGGGAAATAACGCATATTAGCATTATCCACGCCTGAGTATAAATTTTATTTAAATATTTACGTAGATAAATCAAATGTTTTCCTTACAACTCGTTTTTTTCGTATTTTATAAATTTTAGTTATACCACACACGCACACAAATATTCAAATAAATTGTTTTTCAATTTCAATATTTTTGTATAAATTTTCCTTAAGGGGGTCCTCTGGTAATCCGAAAAATTTTTTTTCGATTTTTTTTTTTTTCATATTTCTATTGCTCAGATACTCAAAAACATTTTCCCAAAAGGATTTTTCCTTATTAATCCTTTAAAAAAAGATTAAAAAAATATGTGTTAATGTCATTTGTGTGCCTCAAAATTGAAGTCAAAACTTTAAACGCGTTTTTCTCGAAACCATGTTTTTCAAAACTTTGCGCACGATAACTCAAACAGTTTTTGACCGATTTTGATATATGAGGCATGAAAGTACGCAGAATTTACGCCGCTATAGCCCCTACCTCAAACTTGCCGAAAAAATAATGTTTACTATTTTTTTTCTACACTAGACTACAAAAAAAAAGGTCGAAATTCGATTTTTCATTTTCAAAGTGGCGGCTCCCCCCCTAAAAAAATTTCGATTTTTGTTTCCGAGGTAGGGGCTATAGGGACATTCATTCTAAGTAACTGAATATTTATTTTTTTTTTTTTCAGACGATGTTTACTCTTGGAATCGTGCGCAATTTGGACCCACCTTTTTTCCGGAGAACCTCGTTACCAGGCCGAGAACTTTCTGAACGGTCCATAAATTCACTTTTTCAAAATTTTGTATTTTTTTCAATAAATTAAGCTACCCAAATCAAAAAACGGAACTAAAATATCTTTACTCGTTCTCTTTCCACAATATTTTGAAAAAAGGCTAAAATTTGGCATAGATTACCAGAGGACCCCCTTAAATGCGATAGTTTTATTTTCAAAGTAAATATTTCAAAGATATTCGTGCATAATTTTAATATATTTTTTATTAATTTTATTTTAAATATTTTAATATTTTATTTAATTAAAAAAGTATTTAAATAAATTTTAAATATTAACGTGGTCGATTTAAATAAATGCGTTATTGGTGCAAAAATGACTCGCTTTTTGGATAACTTGAAAAAGTTTTTGGATAAATTTAATATTTGTTCTCTTAGTGTAGCCGATCTCTAGGAGCTCCTCTTAAAAAGGTGTGAGCACGATTTCTCTGGACTGGATTATCTGAAATGAAAAAAACCGAAAAAAATTTTTTCAACATTAATTAAATAGGTATTATCTAGTACAGACATGAGCTTCCAGAAGCACAATTGGCCCAACTATAAATTTATTTTATTTTATCAAATTTGTGTTTGCACATTTGTAAAAACAACAACAACAACAAAATTTTTCGTTTACCAAATTTTTAACTCGCTTTAACAACAACAATTGCATGCAGAGGCCACAAAAACAAAGCCTCACTCGCCGAGTCTGAACTTGAAATGATTGTCCCGTTACTTGTGTAACACAAAAACACACATGATTTGTTTTTGTTTTGCACATCAATTTTGTTACATATAGAATAGACAATTACATACGACGCTTTGACAATTTTTTTCTTGTTTATTTTTTTTTATTTTTTTTTTTTGCAACGATGAGCAATATATAGCAACGAAAAGCAATAATGAGGGCAATTTAATTGTTAAATCAAAAAAATCATTGGCCCACCAATTTATTTTCCTGCTCATGACTGATCTAGTATTTGATCGAAGGAATAATAATGAATCAAACTAAAAATATATTAATTATTGACAAAATGACTTCTCAATAAATAAATAAAAACTCAAAAAATAAATAAATAATTTCAACATAAATTTGCGCCTTAATAATAAAAACTAATTAATAAATAACTGGCCATTTCAGCCTTTGAAAGGACTTTGACCTAGTTTCTTATGATCAATTGTGTTGTGCGTGTTATTAAGTTTGTACACAATTGACCGAGAACCGGACCTACATGTTTAACGCCGACTCCGAACGGCGATGAACGGAATGTTCTTGTTCTCAAGAAGCTTTACATGACATCATGATTACTCTCTGAGGTTTTACCATTGTCTGCAGAGAGGTGGCGGCCGTACAGAAAAATTATTTTAATTCATGATATAATTAACAAGGTGGTAGTGATTTTTTCACCACACACTCAATTTTGCTGAATCTGTCAAAAAATTGTGACATAAAGAGAGGACCTGTTGGTAAGTGTCAAATCGTTTTTTGTTTTGTTTGCTTGCTAGTGGTAGTTCTAGGTAAAAAGTAATAAACTGCAATTATATGTAATTTTGTTGGATTTTCATAAAATTCATTGAAAAAACTGTGAAAAACTAGAGCCGAATATGGAAACACACTGTAATTAGCTGCAATTATGGATGATCTGGCCACAATACCAATAGCAGCAATAAGCTGATCTTATTAAAATCTTCGAGCAAATCTACGAAACCTGCATCACAATCTGTACGAGGTGGTACATAATGCTTCAAGAATCCAGCTCTTTATCTTGAGCTGCTGGAGAAGTTGTTTAATCAATTTGAGGTTATGTTTAATATTTGTTGGTTTTTTATTGGCTAATAGCTTTGCTTTATTTACAACACGATCCAGCGCAGTCCGTCTAGCACAGCGTCTCAGCAATTTTTTATTCTTATCCATGTTTTTTGCACGTTTATAATCAAATTATACTTTCGCAATAAGCAGAAATTTCACAAACTATGTTTTGTTTAAAATATGCGATCAGCTGTTTTTGACAGATCGAGAGTTTATTTTTGTGAGAGAGGTTGAAAATTCACACCATGTTTTAATTCAAATGATTTTCTGTCGCTGCTGGGGTTCGAACCCGGGTCTCCAGGTTCGTTGACATAGAGGCCACGCACTTTAACCCACTACGCCACGGACGTCACAAATTTGCGCCTTAGTTGTTTATAAAATATAAAATATTTATTGATGAGAAAAAACCTTTGATGAATTACTAAAAAACAAAAACTTTTATAAATAAAGTTGGCTGGATCGTGGACCCACCCGTAGATTTCAAAGTAACATCGTATCTTTATGCTTATCCTTTATCTTGTACGTATACTTTTCTGTGCTTCCAAACTTATCCTATATACATATGTCCTAACAATTTTCTTACTTCTTGTCCAAACTCTTGTTTTAATCCCTTTCAAAATTCTTGACCTTATTCTCACATTTTTTATCCTTATCCTTTCACAATGTTGTCCTAAATATTTATTCTTATTCTTGTCCTATTCATGGTCATAGTCCTATTTTCAATCCTTTTCTAAATTTTTGTGTTAAACCTTGTCCAATTACATACTCTAATGTTTGTCATAATCTTTGCCCTTATCTTATTTCTGGTCCCTATCTTTGTCCAAATCTTTGCCATTATCATTTTTCTCATCCTTGTCCTAATCATTATCCAAATCCTTGTTCTAATAATTATCTTTATATAAATTTGAATAATATATTTTTCTTTTATATCTTTTTTTATTTTGTAATTGCATTTGGTGCATTTAGGTTACTTTAAGGGGTCCCCTGAGAAGCCTCATGACGCCATTAATTTTTTTTAATTTCTTTCTTTCTTATATATATTTTTATTATGTGACCGAAAACTTGAGCTTTACTGTCAATTCATAAAATTCATTTATTAATTTTATTTTTGTTACGACCTCCAAAGAACGATTTTTTGCTATCGTAAAATAAAATTTTTCTTAGCTCTTTTAGTCAGCCCATAAACTGCTATCTACGCGACCTGACGACGTTATAATTAATTTTGTCGTTATTCCAAATATAAGTCCTCCATTTCTGTATTTACCGTGCCGCATACATTCATCGGGTAATAATTTCATGCAACGCCGTTGCATAATTTCTGCTTTTTCGATTTTGGAGCGGCTCTCTCCATGACCTCAAGTAGTCATGAATTTTTTTGCATATTTTGTTCTTGAGGACTAACTAACAATCAACCTTTACTGGTGAAATTGCGAAAATAAAATTTGTTGACCTCCTGACTGCGTATTACCCCTTTAATTCTCTCAAACTTTACATACTCATATAATATTAATTATATATACTTATTATAGTTGATTATAGAATCAAATAATTATAGTTGATTATATCAAAACTTATTATAGTTGATTATAGAATCAAATAATTGGGTGCAATGAACTTGAAATTACAAATTTGATTTGTGTGCTTATAAGAACAAATTCAATTTTGTAAAAATTCAACTATTCCTTTGGATTATTTGGCCAAACAAAGTAGTTAGACTTAGTCTTATAAAAATCGTTATAAAAATCATCATAAAATTATAAAAATCATTCTTTGCACCCTTTGTGTGATATCAAAAACTGAAATTTTTTTTGCAATGTACTGAAGTGATATTGATTTCTATGGGCTCATGTTAAAACATATGGGCCATTATTATATTTGGTAAACAAAAAATATGCTTTATTTTAAATTAAGGCCAATTGAGCCACTTGCTGGACATTATGCTCTTAAACCCTAAATTTGATGCAAGCTTTAATTAACGTCTATTCTTTTGTTTTTCTTTTTTCAGATGTCGTATTTGTATTCAACATTTGCTCAGCTCGTGAGCGTTCATTGCAAGGCAACTGCCACGTCCACATCTCTACCGGTAAACCAGTGCAAACATAGCCTGCTAGGCTATGGCTATGACAAGCTGCAGACATTTTCTGATGGACAGCTAGATACGTTCGATCCTTATCAAAGAGGCGCTAGCGAAATAAGTAAGTGTACAATCTCCACATTTTCAAAAATCGAATGAAGTGACGTTTGAATCTCACGATTTTTGAAAAGGAAATCAAAATTTTATAAGAAAAACCGTTAAAAATCCAAAATCTGCACAAAATTGAATTTGTTCCAAAAATATTGCTTCAAAATTTTTCATTTATGTTTTAATAAATAATTTTTATATTAAATGTATTTAGACCAGTGTCGATCAAAATTAGCTCGAGAGCTAACAGCTTTTTCTGCAACGTATAGGTATATAAAATTTTGCGCTGCTAAAAAGCTTTCAGTCTGCAGGCAGACTCCAAGCAGAAAGGGTTACGTCACTTTGTTCGCTTAATTTGATTATAATTACGCAATTTTTGTACACCGAAAAGAAAACATTAAGAAGCAAAGCACAGTTCAGTTAACTATGATTCTTCGGAAACGCAACACTTTGTAATGTAAGCGATGATTGTATGCAATTTTATATTTATTTTGTTTTTAGTTAATACCGAAAAATGTTGCTATTTACGTATGTATATTTAATATATGTAAATAATTCAGCACACTTTTGCTGTTTTCAATTAAGAAATAGCTGTCAGCAAAAAAGAACTTGTAAATGCAAAATAAAAAAAATTGGGATGAAAAATAAGGTTAGTGCAATTCATAAATTTAATGTTTGCCTAAATACAAGGTTTTTACTCTTTCCAAATTTTCTTTTAGATGAAAGTGTTTACTTGCTTGCCGCAAAGGACTTAAAAATAAAATTGAATATTTTTTCAATTCGAAGAATAAGATCGCCTCTTCACCAACATACTTGTTTCAGCATTTGTAGACCTATAATTAGTCAATTCAAATTCTGATAAACTGAATCATATTGTCGCCTATAATTGAAAAAGTCATAACTACAAAAAAAATCGAATTATTGACTTTTCAAAATAAATTTAATTAAAGAAACCTGTCTTACTGAATTCTATACTAATATTTATTGATTAGCTTGTTAATCAACAAAATGCATAAGAAGGAGTGGTTGTTCAATCTGAAATATGTGTCTTTTTATAAAGTTTTCGTCTTTTCCTAAGAAAATATAAAAAAATGTTGCTGCGGCTTTTTGGATTTTGGGTGATGATATCTTCATATATAAATCATGTCTATCTAACAAATCTTCACTGTGATTTTAGATTTCATTCAGACCAGTTGATTTTCGTTTACTTTGCTCCGCATTAAGATTATTTTAAAAAAATTGATTTTAGAACTGTGAAAAAATGTTTTTAGAAAGGTGGGTAAAAGATTATTTTTTTATAAAAAATAGTTTAAGCGAAGCTCAGTGCTTAGTATGCTTTAAGGTGTTGGCTCAGGTGAAAATATCCAATATCAAGAGGCATTACATTACACAACATGCTGAATTCCATAATGTAGTGGGAGGGGAGAGACAGGAAATACTTATTGACTTAAAACGTATGTTTTTTGAAAAATTCAATGAATTTAACACCAATAAGAAGAAAAACGCAGTAATAAGTCAGTCGGTAACCGATATAAATTTTGTCCAATTAAAAGCTTCTTATGTTATAAGTCTTGCTTTAGGGAAGAGGTGCAGGCCATTCGAAGATGGAATATTCTTTAAAGACTTAGCCAAAGAAGTTTTTGAGTGTTTTGGTGAAAAAGGTAGAGAGTTTAAAGACATTTTTGAAAGCCTAGCTTTATCGAGGTCAACAATCACTCGTCGGACTGAAACTTTGAGTGAATACTTATTTTCAAAAACTCAAAAAAGAATGCGTGATTGCAAGTACTTTTCTATTTGCTTAGACGAGAGCACTGACGTTAATGATTGTTGTCAACTATTAATTTGTGTAAAAACTGTGAATGAAAATTTTCATTGCTCAGAAGAAATGCTAATAGTTGAGTCTATGCATGGAAACGTGAAGGGCAAAACAATTTATGATGTTTTAAATAGTAAAATCTTTTCATTTGCAGACATAAATAAATTATCTTCGGTTTGTACCGATGGAGCTCACGTTATGACGGGGAAAAAAGAAGGGCTTATAGGTTATTTATTAAAGAACCAAATTGATGTACCCGTATTTCACTGTATAATACATCAACAAGCTTTGTTTGCCAAATCATTAAATTTATTGGAAACAATGAAAATATCCATTAAAATTATCAATAAAATTCGAGGTGGTCACAACTCTTTAAATCATAGAAAATTCAAAACATTTTTGGAAGAACTGGAGGCCGATTATGGTGATTTGCTACTTTTTACTGAAGTACGATGGTTGAGTCGAGGAAATAGCCTCAAAAGATTATTTCATCTGCGTTTTGAAGTTTTGTCATTTTTTGAGCTTAACCCCTCTCCTGGCTCGGATTTATTAGTTAACTCTTTAAAAGATCCTATTTTTAACTTGGACTTGGCATTTTTAACGGACATATCTGAATTTATCAATAAATTAAATCTAGTATTACAAGGGAAGCAAAAAATGATCTTTGATTTGGTTTCAGCCGTTGTAGAATTCCAACGACAGCTTACTATTTTATCTACTAAATTTAAAAACGGCAACCTAGAAAATTTAACAAGAACTGCAGAGGCTTACACTGCGTGTTGTAATGAAGTCAGCATGAACCGTTTTTTTGAAGTCTTTGATACATTAGAAACCAACTGTTCTAAAAGATTTCAAGATTTCCAAAAAATATCTGATTTAATTGAGCTACATAACAATCCTCTAAAATGCAATATAGAAAAACAAAGCCCATCGATCCAAAGCGAGTTAAAAATTTTGCAAGAAGATTTAATGTTACCTATTGCAGACGGATGTGAATTTTGGAAAAATGTTGATGAGTCCCTTTATCCAACAATAAAAAATGCTATATATAAACTTTATTCGATGTTTGGAACAACATATATTTGCGAAAGCTCTTTTTCATTGATGAAAATAATAAAAAACAAACACCGAAATCGCTTATCGGACAATCATCTGCAAGATTTGATGCGCATAAAAATTTCCAATGACGATATAGATTTTGACGAAATAATCATAGATTTTAATAATAAAAATAATAATACCAAAAACAATAATAATAACAACACTAATAAACATATTTGGCGGCCGTGGATATAAAAAATTAACAACAATTGGTTGATTTGTTATCATGTCAAAAGTATGTCAGAAAATTTCAGGAAAAAACTTTTCAAAATCAGTTTGAAATCGGTTTTTTTCATATCGTTTTCATGTTATTTGACCCCGTCTTAATTTTAATATTTTTTCCAGAAATATTAACATTATAAGAAGCAAACAAGGGCACTGCACATATTCAAAGTATTCAAAATATACCCATACGATATATATTCATATATAATAATAAAAAATCCAAAAACAATATAATATGAAATATATTATAAGCAAATAATCTATTACAAATAATTTCATAGTTTTTCGATTTGCGTCGATTTAATTCTATTTATGAACATAAAGCTTTCGGAAAGCTTTCAAATTGCTTTAACATTAGATTTCTTTCAGTGAGAAGCTTTAAGTGTTACACACACATCCAATCAAGTTTAGTTGTGTGCGTTTGAGCATCACTGATTTAGACTTTAAATCGTCTATCCACCTGCTCCCTTTTACTAAAAATAGTTGAATTTTGAAATAAATAACCAGTATTTCCACCACAACACATAAACGATATTTTATAAATAATAAAAGCAGGTATGTTAAACATTGCGGAAACGTCACATACCCACACACACAAACCAACTCACTCACCCACTAAATTAGTCGTAAGGCGATAACGGATTTTCACCCAGTGAAAATAAAATCGATGTAATTTTTTAATATGGTCACGTTTGGCTAAAAAGATAACTTCGCACCGCAGTCACATTCATAGATAAACGTTTTGTTTTTTTTTTCTTTTTTTAATTTTATCCAATAAAAAGCAAAAGTTTCAAATCGGAAGTCATTGCTATAATCGTAAAAAAATTAGCGACGAACGATTGAGTTGGGTTCGTCATATACGTTTAAACGTTAGTTTAAGGTTGACGTTGCTTGTTGTTGTTGTTTGACATTTTTACGAAAAAAAAAAAAAATAAACTCAACGATTTAATGCCAATTTATATGACGTAATAGTCAAGCGCAAATCAACTCTGAAAAGCGCTTATCGCGATATCAAGTCTTATATCAAAGAAGATTTTCTCTATACCTTAAAAGTAGAATTTTTAAGTAGAAAACTCGTCTTTTGATTATGCAATAACGTCAAAATTTGGCTTCGATTTCATACTCAAATTAAATTGAAACAATTTAATATTTATAACAAGACGCAAACATGTTTCCCAAATATTTGCCAATATTTAAATATACAATAGAACTTCAGAGCAGCGAAGCAGTAAGAGCCGGAACAATATCAAAGCGATTGTTTGCCGACGATGTTTGCAAGCACCTAGATAACATGAAAACGTCCAGAATGAAATCGTCGGTCGACAATCGCACAAACATTCGTCAACTTAGAATATATTCTATATTTTTCTCTGGCGACCTAGCGATTCTCTCTTCTATGACTGCAAAACAAAAAACATTTTAAAAATTACATTTTAAAATGGCTACTCAAATGTGAAATTTTGCAACAGCAAACCTGTAGGAGCTACAAACGTAAAACAACACAAACACAACAACAACAACAACAACAACAACAACAACAACAACAACAACAACAACAACAACAACAACAAATAGAAAAACTGAAAATTACTACCTGACTTTGACAACTAGCTCACCCTGCTCTCCAATAAGAGCCTATCTTGTTATTGTATCATGCACCCATGGTATAATAATACAAGGTAGCATTGACAGTTGCTTGGGAAAACATATTCTGTCAAAAAATATACTCAAAAAGAGAGCGTTCGCTGGTCGGCCATTGTTAATAAATGAAAACACAAACAACAAACGAATTTTCTGCCAGCATCAAGCCACAGGCATCAATCCACCGCTGGCGACGAGTTTCGTTATTAGGCACTGAATAAAATTTAACATCACGGACTGAAAAACTTTTCGCACAAATTACACAAGATCTTTTTATCACTTTCATGATTTTTAATGTTTATTTCTTTATGATTTGTTTATTTAAACGCACAATATTCTTATTAGTTTTTTATGTTTGTTTTTGTCACTTGCTTTAATTTTCGCTTCGTTTCGCAAACAGCTGTGTTTGACAGTTTATGTTTTCCTGTTGAAGAGAAAATAAGCAGTTGTCAATGCTACCATGTATTATTATACCATGCATGCACAGAACTACTAACAACAGCACAAATAAACATACAATTTCTGATTTTGACAGTTTTGACTCAGAGCGAGAGAGGATTTTCAGACGCGAGCATGGTATAATAACCCAGTAAGTCCAGAGTAGCATGCATACACGAAATATGCATGCTGTACGCATGCAGAAGTATGGACAAGGCATGCATTGTCATAAAAAAAAAACAAAGATTCATCAGAATCACTGAAATTCTTGTTTTGCAGCTATTTTATGCTAACAGTATGCATGTTGTTTATATAAAGTAGCGTGCATGCTAAAACAAGCACGCTGTATTAGTACTAACGAATGTACCGAGCATGCGTAGTTAAAAAATTTTATCAAATTCCGATAAATTTTGGTTAAACCGATTTTGTATGCATACAGTATACATGAAATTTGCACAGCGTATCATGCATTCGGAAAAAACAAAACAGCGAAGAATTAGTGGAAAACCCAGAATTACCAACAACAAAAAACACACAAATACAACAACAAGCAAACGCGAAATTGCAGTGTCCTTGATTCTGAGGCGTAAAAACCAAACAAAACTTATTTCGGCGAATTCTAACAAACTGTAAAATTCTAACAAAACATCAATGACCTGCAGTATCAATTGAAGTCTTGATCAGATCAGTTTACAGATCAGACCACCACACAAATTAAAATAAACAATACAAAATACTTATATAAATAGCTGCACAAAATGTCACAATATTTTCACGAAAATATACCAGCCACACCAAATAATATTGCATGCATACGGCATTAGTATTTACTCATACATACGGTATTAGTATTGACGCATGCATACAGTATTCATGATATTGTATGCATACAGGATTAGTATTAACGAATGCATACAGTATTACTAATTCCTCATGCATGCAGTATTAGTAATTGTGCGGGTTCACTGTACACATGCTCTTGTATGACATCGCCATGCAAAAAGGAAATGAACATGCCTTTATGCTGGCATGCATGCAGAGCATCAGACGCATGCATATATTCTCAATGCGGCATGCATGAATGTACTTACTGGGAATACAAGGTAGCATTGACAACAGCTTCTTTTCTCTTTTGCAAGTAAACATCTCCTGTCAAAAACAGCTGCTTGTGAAAATACATTTCCAGCTACTGAAGTTGTTTTTTTTTCACTTCAACGTTTTCAAAATTGTTTGTGTTTTCAATGGCCGATTGTAAGCGCTCTCTTTTTGAGTATATTTTTGACAAGATGGTTTTCCCAGCAACTGTCAATGCTACCTTGTAATTATTACATCATTGTTCATTCTCTCATGGTATATAACATGTTCAATATGAACAACAACGTTCTTGATACCTTCTCTTCGCCGTCCGAACGACAATCGCGACGAACATTTGTCAACTTAGAGCCCGAACAGAACCAAAGCGGCTGTTGGATGGGCGCCTCGGTAGTCGAGTTGTTAGCGTGCTCGACTGCCACCCCAGAGGTCACGGGTTCGATTCCCGGCCAGGCCATGGTCCTTCGCTTTAAAAACCTTTCGAAATTTTCTCTCCTCATTTCTAATCAACTGAAATTTAAAATTCATCAATATTTACGACTTGAAGTTGTAGTTGATGGTAGAGAAGTTTGTGGATGAGATTGCCTTATAACTTGAATTGACTGAGGTAAAGGCATAACACTTGCCTCTGATTCAAATTCACATGTTTCTTTGGCTTTTCACCACGCTTAGAACATCCTACACGTGTTTCACTTGATTGCCCTTTCCTTCCCACTAATCTATCACCCCATTTCGAACCAAGGCAGACTTGACTGAATAGGTATTCCACCTGAAATCCTTGGTTCAAAGCTAAAAAAAGAAGCCACAAACGTCAAACGACAAAAGCAACAACAACAACAAAGAAAAACTAAAAGCTATCAGCTGATTTTGACAACTAGCGCACCCTGCTCTCCAATATGAGCCTACCTTGTAATTGTATCATGGGCTGTAGACATGATATAATTATACAGGTAGCATTGACAAGTATAGATTTTCTCAGCAACAAGGCAACGACCATTTGTCAAAAACAGTTGTTCGTGCAACAAGAATTAAACGAATGTAAAAATAAATAAATTCCGCAAAATATGTGCGTTAAATACACAATTATAATAATGAAAGTTGTGAAAAAATTATGTGTGATATGTGTTTAACGTTTTCCAGCCGTGGTGTTTTAATAATAATTGGAAACTTCTTTAATATCGTCCATATGCATCTGCAGCTGCTGAGGTTGCTACATTTGAACGTTTTCAACATTTTTTCTTATGTTTGCACTTAATAACACAAAGTTCACAAGTTATCTTCGTTGTAGTAATAATAATTCACTATTGATTAAATAAAATGGGCAATATTTTGTAAGAAAATGTTTGGTTATTTGCAAGCGCTGAAACATAAACAATGGCGAAAACATAAGAAATAATTGAACGCTCTCTTTCTAGACATTTTTTTTGACAGATGGTCGATGCCCAAGCAACTGTCAATACTACCTTATATTATTATACCATGGGCTGTAGAAATCCGCGACGGAAAAATGCCAGAATAGAATCAATTCAATTTTTTCTCCGACGGCTGGCGGATCTCTCTTTGAGTGACGTAAGTGTTGCCATATTTTTGTTTAAAATTGGCTGTGTTCAGTGCTATTTTCTTAGTTTTTACTATGAGTTTTGTGTGTGTGTGTTGCATTCCATGAGCTAACGTTTCGTGATGTGTGTGTGTGTTATGCATTTGTACCATTCACACACTGGAAAGCAATGCTGATCTGACAACCGACAACCGCTTCTATTCTGGACGTATTCTCAGTGGATTTCTCCGAGATAAGACCGTCAACCGGCAGCCGCTTTGATTCTTTTCGGGCTCTTAGAATATATTCCATTTTTCTCTGACGACATAGCGATCCAAACGGAGTTAGTGTTACCATATTTTTACTAGTGGGCTACGTTTAGTGTTATTTTCCTGATTTTTACCATCCTTAAACTCTGATCGCTTCATTCAGGACGCGTTCTCAGAAATTAGCGATGAGAGCGGCGATTTAACACCGTAAGACTTCTTCTTAACAATGTTAACAATTTCAACTCTCGAAGCGAACATTGAAGTCGCCATAGCCGAAATTGAGCCCCAATAATACGAACGAGTGATCGAAAATTTCGAAAAAAGATTAAGATCTGCAAGCTTAGCCGAGACAGACATTTAAAATAAATTATGTTCCTTACATAATCTTCATCGAATCTTCATGTATAATCCAATTTATTCTATTCTATTTCGCACTATATTTCATCTTTTCTTGCACGAACAGAAAATCAGTGAGATGAACAGAGAAAGTGTCTTTTCCTATCTACGTCACGAAAGACCTAACGTCTTGCGCAGAACGGTGCAACTTTTTCTGCCTCTGATGGCGTAATCTGATTTCTATTATTTTTGGATTGAATTACTTGGGGACTATTTCACAAATTTGGGGTGATATTTCACTTTTTTTCTTGGGTCTTGTTTCATAATGAAACGAATCAACTTTTTTATGGTATTTTTACGATCAAATGATCGTAATGATTTATACCATAATGAAATTAAGCCCAATGAGATATTATTTGGGATTGTTTAATTTTGTTTTCTTTTTTTGGGTTTATTTCATTAAGTTTGGCGATTATTTCATTTCATAAATTTGTGGGCTGCGCCTTTTATAAATTATTCATTCTGTAAAAGGCGCATATTTTAAGCTTACATCTTTCTTCTTTAGGGGCTTATTTCAGTTTTTTGGGGGATTTTTTGCTGGGGCTAATTTTATTTTTTCGTTGGGTCTTATTTAATTGGGGGTTATTTCGTGGATCAATTGTTGATACAACCTATGGAACAAATTGTTCAATATGTTCTATTTTTAGATTAAGTTACTATCTAGATTATTTATCTGTTATTCTTCAAGCATTCTTTACTTGGAATCGAACTAATTTTTATTATTTCTGCTTCTTTTCCACAGTTTGGTCCAACATAATGCGCGATCATCCCAGCGCCATGTTGATCACAACACGCAAACCATTTCCGACACCTCCCGCCTCGTCGATCATTATTTTGACGCACCAACAAGCCGTTAATAGGCCGTCAGTGGCATCATCATCATCATCATCATCTTCACAACAACATACCTCCGCATCAGCACCAACAGCTGGTGCAACTGCCGCTGGAACAACATCTTCATTAGAGCAGCATCAATTTAAAAAGAATCCCATTTTTGAAACTGGTGCAGAGCACAAGCATCAATATGCAATGGATATGGATTTGGCCTACGGCTATCCAGCACAGTCAGCAAATCCACAAGTGGACACGTTTAACTTCAATCCACAGCAACAGCAACAGCAGCATGGTGGTAAAGTAACACAACAACAAACCTACTTAACCGGTCCATTGGTTTTCCGTGTGCGACCTGATGGTACGCCAGTCGAAGAGGACCAACACAAGCCATTGCCACGTGACGATGATCTTGAAGATTATCACGTGAGGACTGGCACTGAGGGTAACAGCAGCAGCAATAACAAGAACAACAACAATGCCAATGTACAACAAAACAAACATCGTCGAATTGCTACAATCAGTGCATTGAAACAGCAACATCTGGCAACGCTGGCACTGCAACAACAATTACAGCCACCATTGCAGCAACAACAGTATCACCAACAACAACAGCAACTACGTCTGCGACGTCAATATCAGTATCCAAGTCAACAGTCGCTGTCACCAGTTAACGGTTATTTCTATGCTCGAGGACAGGCGTAAAATACATACAGTAGCGGGCATGAGTGCAGCAACTTTTTTCAAACGCTCCCCTAAAATTTCATTCATGCATTCGAGCTGATTTCACTTAGTTCTTAACGCAATCCTTAGTTAAGTTGATGAATTTAATATTTTCAAACATAAAAATTATGTTTATCTATTTATGTTTCAATGTGTGCTTCTTTTATGTCTGTATGTAAATGTGTGCTATATTATTTTTAAATGAATGTTCTTACTCGATAGCTTTAATATGCATAGCTTTTAAGTTCAATATGAAACATTCTTGTCTGACTTGAGTGTAAATTTGAAATTTTTTAAGTATAAAAAAATAAAGAGCATTTTTATAATTTTTTTCTTATATGACCGACAAAAAACCATTTTTATGTAACAAAATTTAATTTTATTTAACCTCTCTCGATATTGATAAATTATTTATTATTGCATTTCGATTTAATAATTTTAAATTTTATGTTAATAGAAAAGCTTTTAAATTTATGTTCCACACTTTAATTAATTAATCTTTATTTAATAATTAAAAATGTTCCACTATTAATTAATCTTATATAAATATACGAGTACATATGAATCTATGTGATAAGAATCATTTATATCTCTAAGTTTTTTGTAAGTATTTTATACACTTGCAATTGAAACTTATATAAATTAATCTGACATATTTTTAAAAAATAAAACAATTTACATAAAAATGTTAACACTTTTTTCATTCAGTTTGTCACGATAACAAAAACATTAAATATATAAATAACAATTCTCTGACTCAAGCCGAATTCACTGAATTCGCCAAGTTTTTCGTTATCTTGTTTTTTATGAAGGAGTCAATAAAACACGCTTTTTCTAAAAACTTAAAAAAAAATATTTTACATTATAAATAAATTTATTGCAATCAATCTAGTTATGATAATTTAGAAAAAAAAATTTAACAAGTTTTACTCTCAGCTTCTTGTTAGTAAAAAATTTTGCCAAATTTAAAAACAAAAACCTGCTTCTGTTCCAGGTTTGAGCGAATGTTTTTGATTGCAAAATTTTTATCTGCAAATAAAAGAAAAAACATAAAAATTAATAACTTGAAAATGAAATACAATAAAATTAAAAATTAAATACAATTCAATCTTGGGTATTAATTGAAAATGTTAAAAATTAACAATCATTAGCGTTGATTTTTTAATTTCGAACATTCGATATAGCACCTGTTTGACAGATGGTGAATGACATCTATTTTTATATTTGAGGTTATTAAAGATCAGCAAATTGAGGCCTTGAATAGGCACTTAGAAAACAAAAAACAAAGTATAAATTTAATAGGAAATCAATAGTGGTCCTCATGAAAGCTCGTAAATGCCTCGTATACCACGTAAACATCGCAAGTATTCACTGCTTATTTCAGCTGTTTTCTTTTTTCATAGAAAAAAGTTTAAGCGGTGCAAACCTCCCATGCATTTTCAGTTCGTAAACCTCGTATGAACTGATTCGTATGACAGCAGTTGACCTACACACTCGTAATTTGGAGAGTGTATTCATGAAATGGAGTAGGCAAATTTGCGGAAATACAAATATGATAGATTGCGAGCTTTCATGAGGACCACAAATGTTTTCAAAATACGCCATTATTTTAGAAATTGAAAAAATATCGAGCACATTTGAACAGGGTTGCCGTTTGGATGCTAATAAATTTCTAGCTACATATTTTAAAATTTTCGAGGCATATTATATATAGTTAGTTGATATGATAAATTTCAATCCAATTTGTCCTATTTTTAAAATTTTCCACGAACTTCAATGAATGTCATTCAGATATGAAGCATCGACTCACCTGTGAAAAATTTAATTATTTTTTATATTTATTTTCGGATAAAAATACATATTAAGAATTATTTTGAAAAAGTTCTAGAAATTGGCAAGCAGTTGAATCTAATGAATTTTGGGATTTAAAACTTTTGGTTGTTAATGCTTTTAAATCAGTGTCGATCACTTAGTACCCTCGCAAGGTAAGCGACACTTTCGTTTTTTTCTTACGTAAAAACGAAAGAGTAAATGAGACAAATGCTATTGCTGTGAATGACACTGTTTCTTTCACACGTCTTTCATGGATTGGTACATTTATTATGAAAGTCACTGTTACACTGGCTTTGGGAAAAATTTCGCATAAAGGCCGAATTTTTCTCTTCACCATTAATAACAAGAAACGTAGGCCAATATTTTTTTCATTATTTAGAAATTTCGTCTAAAAATCTTACTTAGACTTCAACCATAAGACTTCAATTTGCAGATTATGGTTTCAGTTTTATGTTTGGTGAATGAACCGAACCTAATTGCAAACCGAATATCATCATTTTATAACGAAAATTTTGGTTTCATTTGGTGGTATAAATCGAGATTATGAAAATGCACTAGAAATTGTGCTATAAAAATTCAAAAGATTCCATTACATTTGGAAAACATATGGTTTGCTGTCCAAGACAACATTCACCTTTGCTTCTTTCTCTGTTTGATCTTTTTTAAAAAAAAGCCTTAACAGCTTGAGCTGTTTAGCAACAATTCTTTGGTCTAAAGAACGGTCCAATTGCGAGTCAATTTTTATTAAAACAAGCAAACTCAAGCAAAGCGGTGTGGTTGAAGTAATTTTTACTAGACGAGTAATTTTAATTCTTAAATTGTTATTCACAATTAAATTGTTATTTAACATTTGAGCAGCCATATTAAAATGAGCTTACTTTGTAATTGTATCCTGTTTATAAAATGTGCAGTAAATTTTAGGTAAAAATTTTTTACATTAACACAGGAATTTCAATACCTAGCATGGTTCTCGCAAAATAATGTTTTTCTTAAACTTTACCAACACTAGCTTTAACATTATTGCGAGCTGAACGCTACATAAACCAACAAAAGTACGAAGCAGCTGTCAGCTGATATTTTGTGTCCTCATCAAGTGGAATCAAAATAAAATCCGCCTTATATCCTGCAAATGAAATTTTCTCATTTCAATTGCTACTAATTTAGGAAAATCAAATAATTAAGTTTTAAAGTTCATGGCAACAAGTGTCTAATTGAAAACAAAAATGAATGGTCTATTTTCATTTATGAAAAGTCGGCCCATCTTTTGGACTAGTGTGGTGGGCACCACAATTGGTGTTGCCTGTTTCATTAAGTAAGTGCATTTAAATTAATTTAATTAATTAAAAAATTTACAAAAGCTCTTTAGAGACATGATGCAGGGTGAAAGATTCAAGAAACCTACCTCTGCGAAAGACAAGATTGTGATTGTTACCGGCTCTAATACTGGCATTGGCAAGGAGACCGTCCGTGAGCTGGCAAAGCGTGGCGCAACAGTGTATATGGCATGTCGCAATATGGAAAAGTGTGAAGCGGTAGGTATATGTATGACTAAATAGCTTAGAACACGTAATAGCGTTTATAATAAAACGTACGTACAAGCGTTCTGTTAGATACGCTTAGCCAAAAGTTAAACATAACTTCTTGTAACCTTTGATTAGCAATAATAAGCATGACTTCACGCAAACTTAATAGGAACCTTTGAACCATCATAAAAATGTGACAGACTCCAACCAAAGGGGTGATGTTTAAGGTAAACATTGATAACTGGTTATATAAAATATTTCCCTAAGTTTTCCTTTCATTAGCCTCTAAAGAGATATCTCATTAACTAAACATTTATTGAAAATTAACAATTAAAATTAAAATGTGTCAAGAAGTATTAATCGACCTAAAGTGAAATGAGATTGAAAAAGAAAAAGTTTATCTCTTTACATACAGAAGATTTGGAGCTTCTAGCGTGATCTTAGCCTAAGTTATGACACAAAAATTAAAAACTTCCATTAAACTTATGTGGCGATTGAAAATGTTGACGCTAGTGTTCTCGAAACATAAAAACCATGCGACAAAACTATTATATTTTATAGTTACTTTAACATTTACAAAAAAAGAAATATTTCAATTTGTCCCCTCATTCGTTCATTATTGTTTCCATAAACTTTGATATGATATCTTCAGATAAATAAAAATTCTGTTTTCAGGCACGCGAGGAGATTGTTTTGGAAACCTACAACAAACATATATACTGCCGTGAATGTGATTTATCTTCAATGGATTCGATAAGAAAATTTGCAGAAACGTAAGTTAAGCGAATATTATCAACAGATTTTATCAACAAAAATTACATCTCATTTCAAATTAAGCAATTTATAAAATTTCTATCATTAAATTGCATTTTAAATTGCCTTTTATACAATTTCACCTCTCCTCTCAGTTTTAAGAAAGAACAACCTAAGCTCGATATACTCATTAATAACGCCGGCGTTATGCGTTGTCCGCGATCCTCGACAAAGGACGGTTTCGAAATGCAACTTGGCGTTAATCATATGGGACACTTTCTGCTAACAAATTTGTTGCTGGAGCCATTAAAGGTAATTATAGACATTTTCATCTAGTAGATATAGTATATATTGTTTTCCGTTTGTTTCAACATCTCGTAGAATTCTGCCCCAAGTCGTATAGTGGTGGTCTCTAGTTTGGCTCACACGCGTGGTCAAATAAATATCACCGATTTAAATAGCGACAAATCGTATAGCGAGGGTGATGCATACAGCCAAAGTAAACTGGCTAATGTGCTTTTTGCCAAAGAGCTGGCCAAACGCTTGGACGGTAATCGAAATATATCTTCTAAAATTTCATTAAATTTAATTTAATTTTTCCCTTAAAGGTACCGGTGTCACAGTGAACTCCTTACATCCCGGTATAGTTGACACAGAGCTTTTCCGCCACATGGGCTTTGTTAACAACATATTTTCCAGGTTTAATTGAAAAGTTTGTTAAATTTTTTTAATTTTTTACAGTTGTTTCATATTAAAGCTTCCTTATAAGGCCTCTCTTTTGGCCATTCATAAAGACTGCTCGAAGTGGCGCTCAAACTACGCTCTATGCTGCACTCGATCCAGATTTGGAGAAGGTGACTGGTATGTATTTCAGTGATTGCGACTTTAAAGAAGTTGCACCTGCCGCTAAAGATGACCAGATGGCTAAATGGCTTTGGGCTGTAAGCGAAAAGTGGACAAAGCTGAATATCAATACATAGATGTAAAGTTTTTGTTTTATTTTTTATTAAAATTGACGAAAAATACAAATTCCTACTTCTCTTAAGCTTTCTTGAAATTTGTGAAATTGTTTTTCAATTCAACTTAAAATTTTAAATTCTAATTTCGATACTTCGCGATGGACTACAATTGAAATTGAGCTGTTAATAAAAAATATATATTCCATCGTATATCAGAAGGACTGTTTTCATCTATATTTTATAAATTTTTAAAACCATTATTAGTTCCTGGGTCAAAAGGTCAAACTTATGCTTCATTATTGTGGCAGTTTTGTTTCAACATTTTTATTGTACTTAATTTCACTTCACTATATTAACTTTGTCACTAGGTGTGTAACTTCCATTATCAGCCGTTTTATGAATAAAAAGTATCTATATATTCTTGATATAAACGTAATCGTACTGTAATATGATACATCGGCTTTTTTTCTGTCGTAAGTATATAGATCAAGTTTAAAAAATTGGCAAATCAGATAAAACTCACACTTAACTGATTTACAGAGTGACGCATACAAAGTGACGTTATAAAAATAGTGATGAAATTCAAAATAATTATTATATTGACTGAATATTTTATTTTATATTTACAACGTACTCGGAGTTCGAAATTTCGAAAAATTGCGTTGAAACCAGGTCAATTCCCACAAAAATACGGTAGTGACTGCATCTTTTACAAATAGTGAATGTAAACCAAGCCCCCCCTACCCCCCCAAAAAGTAACTCTATCAAACTTCATAACTTCGAAATATTTAAAGGGTTATGCGCAGACCGATAAAAAAAGGCATTAAGAATTTTACCCGAGAAGACGTTTCAATTTATTAACGTAACTAGTTAGACATGAGCTTCGACTGGGCCAAAGTTAAAATACCTGCACGGTTGAAAGTATATATAAAGTCTTAAGAAGCCAATAAAATGTTCTATGGGAGATAAGGGGTGGTTGTCACCCGCTTTGGTTCAATTCAAAACTTATTTGCAAAATTTCAAGTCTATATATGAATTTTTGTGGAATGTAAAGAGATTTCACCTTTTTTATGTCACTTTCTATCGGAGGAAGGCGTGGTTTTCATCCGATTTGGGTAATTTTCGAACTTGTTCTTGTTAGACACAAGCTTAAATATCGAAGTTCGTAATGATAGCTTCAAAATTATGGCTGTAATCGAGATCACAACGGACAGTGCTAAATTTAGTTGGGTGGTGATACTGATCAAGAATATATAAACTTTTCTATACCTTCCACGCCTCCTTATGGGAGTTACAAATGGATTAACAAATTTTTATATATGTATAACGGTATACAAATGTATGTGCATGTTACCTTACTTTTAACTTTACTTTCATCCTTTTATCTGTAAAAATAATTACTTTTAAAGATACTGTAACCGATCTCTGGGAGCTCCTCGAACAAAAAGGCGTCATGCGGTGCGTACGATATCTCTGAACTGGATAATCTAAAATGGAAAAATATAAAAAAATTTCGTTAACACAAGGTATTATCTAGTATTTCATCGAAGGAATATGCAAAACTTTATCCTTGTCCTGAGAAACTTCGTTGTCCTTTGTCACTTTTGTTTTTATTTTAGCTTTTGCTTTTACGTTGCATTTAAATTGTCTTTAATTAAATTTTTATGAAATGGTTTTTCAAAGTTGTTGCATTTTTATTGCATTAAGCGGTTGCTTCCGTGGTGTCGTGGGCCTAACTTTTTTTTATTTTTCATAATGAGTCCATTTTTTGCTGCTGTAAAATAAAATTTTTCGAAGCACTTCTACTAAATAAGCTATAATTTCATCCAACAAACGTTGTTATTGTTGCATAAGCTGCTATCTCCGAGACCTGTGACGTTATATGTAATTTATTTTTTATTTCTGTCCTTAGACCAAGAAGAAAGTCTTAATTTCTATTTAAGAAGGATAACCGTACCGAATACACTCATCGAGTAATAATTCCATTTTTGGTTCTTGGATTGGTTTGTTTTTTAAACTAACGAAAATTAAACTCCCAAGAACTCTTTAATGAAATGAAAAAAAATTTTTATCGACGAATACGTTTGGATCACAATTTCAGGGATAAATTTTAAATAGTTATACTTTAATAATGTAAAAACAATTTGGTCTAAAATAAAATACAGCTTGAAAAACATTTTTTTTAAAAGATTCTTCTTTTTTCGAAAAACGCCCGTAGTCCTTTTCTCCGGAACTTTTAAGTATTGAAAAGTAGGGAATGGGCAAAAAATTCCAAAATTAGTTCCATTTTTCTACTCTTTCTATAAGACCTGCGACACATTGGTCCATTTAAACTCGTTTAAGTGTTTTTTCTCGTTTAAATATCTGCTAAACTATCGCCTTGATTCTTGTTGTCACCTCACCTAAGTGAGTGTGACGTGTCTCACTGTGACGCTAAATTCGTACTCTTGTTCTCACCTCACCTAAATGAGTGTGACTTGTTTCACTGTGACAAAAATTCGTATTCTTGTTGTCACTTGTCGTTGAATTTAAGTGACATTTTACTCGCGTAAATTTTTTAAGTGAGAACCAAAAAGGTATGTTATAAAATATGTTTAATTTTGGTTTTGTTTATGAAATTAACTTGAAATACTATAGATTTATTTCCGTTTAGAGTGAAGATAACCACAAGAAAGCAATTTGAGGCGATGGTGAGTTTTATAACAAAAAATTCATCTATCGATAAAGGCCTTATATATACAGAAAACGGCAAAACGGCTTCCGATGGAAAGTGGCAAAAATTGGCCACTAAAATAAATAGCTTGGGTCCGACTATAAGAAAGGATGCAGGATGGTAAAAAGTAAGTAATACAGTCGTGCATATGAAGACGACGATTTAATTGTACAATTTTATTTGATTTAGGTTTGGAATGACTAAAAGCTCAATCTAAGAAAGAAGTTGAGGCACAACAAGAAAGAGTAAAACTCTACCGGTGGCGGCCATTTCCGTTTGGCTCACCTGGATGCCCTAGAAGAAGTCTAAAAAATTTTTTGTCTTTGCATAAAGTCGCGCAGTGCGATGCGCCAACATATGGCGTTGATGATGAGGTGGAATTACGCTCCATCCGGTAACTTCAACGGGTTAGAGGCGTCCCTTAGCTTTAATCTTTTTAATTTTAAATTCGCACCATCATTGCTGTCTTCACTATTAGTATCCGAAAACCAGAACTCGAATGAGCTCATGTTAATTTTAATAAATAATACTTAAATAATTGCTTTTTATTTTTTTTTTACTTTAAAATTGATATTGATGCTAAAAAAATAAAAAGTCGACGCAATAACCACGACTTGCGATTTCATTTCCACATGTTCCTCACGCTCACTTCACATGACAACTAGAATACCACAATTCAAGTGACGTGAGACGAGTGTGAGACTACTCACATATGTGAGGTGACAACAAGAATCAAGCCGTATGTTTAAAATTCGGTTAGTCAAAACCAGTTTCCGAAACTCGTTTATCGCAGTTAAACGAGTTATAGCAGCTGATTTTGACATTCCTCCTTCTACACTTTCGTTGAGAACTAAAGCGCTCTCACTCGAGCAAACGATCTGAAATTTACGATTATAGTGTTGTTCGCTTATCCATATTTCTCGTTTTTTTTAAACTAGTAAACAAAAATATTGAGTGTGTCATCCCCAATGGTTATATTTTAAACTACAAAAGATAATCAAGGTTTCCTATGCCAATGTGTCGCAGGTATTAGGAGCTCTTGGTATCAATATTCGCGTACTTATAAGCTATAGCTGTCAGTCAAGTACGATACAAAGAAATAAAATTTTCAAGTAAATATAGGCACAGGTGGCAACTATTTTACAGGTAACTCAATGTTTTGTTTTCTTTTTTGTTTTTGCAAATTCCGTATGTCAAATATTTTCTCACGCTTCCAATTCGCCGCAACTGGAAAGACGTCTAATTAATACAGAGTTGTTGTTATTGTAAAGTCGTCAACGTAGGCGAGGCAGACTGCGGCTGTCAGTTGTTGCTTTGCTTTCGTTGCGTTGTCATCATAATTATTGCTGTGTTTGTTGCTGGGTTATCTCGCCCTCTCTGTCACTCTCGGTGCGTTTGTCGCTGCGCGTTTCACAATTCTAAAAAAAATAAAAATGTTTTTGTGTAGAGTTTGCAATGAAAAATAATTTAAATACTTATTAAATATAGTGGAAATAAATAAAAATCAATAAAATAAGCACATATTTAACGATTTATATGCGTTAACAAAGTGAAGAAAGAGAAATTTTCTTGATTTGTCATCATCATCATCGCCATCGTCAAAAGAAGAAATTTTTTTCTTGCTGTTTCTGCGTTGTGCTTAATATTCATCAACGTTTATTGCTATTTTGCACTTCGTTTTTTGCCTTGAATAACAATTTTAGTGGGGGAAACGTAGAAGTGAATACAATAAAAATAATTTAACACAAAAAAAAAAAAAAAAAATAAAGTTAAAGGTTTATCGAAAAATTAAGTGAAATCCCCAGCACGAGGATCGGTATCGTGGGCGAAATACAAAAAATAAAAAATTTCCGCATATAAAAAATCCCAGGTTGTAAATGTAAACAAGTAAAAAGTTACCAAAGTGTTCCTTATTGAAAAATCTCGAAATTAACTCAAACCATAATCAGCAAATTCAAAACTAAAGGTAAGAATACGATGTGAAAAATAAATTTGCATTTTTAGTTCAACTTTGCACCTCTTTAAAATGCTTTTATTGCAGAATTTTGTGTGGTTTCATCTTTACGTCTTTCTCTTCATATCCACCTTTGATTTCATTACCTCTTGCTGTTCTTATTCAATTATTAACCTTTTTTTGTATAAATATTCTCTTTAGTCTATCTTGTTATCTCTTCTTTTCATTCTAGTTTCTTGATATTAGTTTTAATCTGCCATCGAGTCATCATTCTTAATATTTTTTTGTTCCCCCTTCTCATATCTTTTCATTTTTTGCCTCTTATTTTTTTATAATATTGTTGGAATTTTCACCTCTTGCTACGTTTTGTTTTTCTTTAATTTCAATTATTTGTTTGTTGTTGTGATTATGTTGCCTTTAGCTCTTTTTAGTGATTCGCTCGTGACTGACGCGCTGTGTTGTCTTGTGTGTTATTGACGGAATTGGTTAAAATTCTTATTTTAACTTCGTATGACTTTTAAAAGTTGAGACTTTAGTAGATTTTGGCTCATAAGTTCCTATCTTAAAAATAAAAAAATAAATAACTGGCCATTTCAGCCCTTGAAAGGACTTTGACCTAGCTTCTTATGATCAATTGTGTTGTGCGTGTTATTAAGTTTGTATACAATTGACCGAGAAATGGACCTACATGCTTAACGCCGACTCCGAACGGCGATGAACGGAATGTTCTTATTCTCAAGAAGCTTTACATGGCATTTTGATTACTCTCTGAGGTTTGCCATTGTCTGCAGAGAGGTGGCGACCGTACAGAAAAATTATTTTAATTCAAATAATTTTCTGTCGCTGGCTGGGGTTCGAACCTGGGTCTCCAAGGTTCTTTGACATAGCGGCCACGCACTTTAACCAACTACGCCACGGACGCCACGATCCACGAGTTCCTATCTTACTATCTTAAAAAATCAGAAACTGAATAGTACAAATTTTGAACATTTCCGAAAAATATTAGGTACTATTGGATGGATAAATGAGTATTATTAGTTTTAGAGTATACCATTAGAGTATTATTAGTTGATGGTTAAAATTTTCTGGAACTAATAAAAGACACTTCCTAATTTCTAAAAGAATTAAATTTCTTTTTTGTTTTAAATAACAGCGCAGTGAAAAATATATTTTTTACTGATTTTTACCTAAATGCATTGAAACACCCTGTTTTTTAGCATCGGTAGGGTATAAAATCGATAAATTTGCTATCAATTGCTCAGGGCTTTTAAAAATAAGACTGAACCGTTTCTCACATTCCATTCATACGAGGGTAGTCCCAGAAGTATCCGACCTGACATACAGTTGACGTTGTTGTTTGAAAAGAATGACTATGGTAGAAAGTACCATCCTTATAAAGCTTAAGTTTGACGCAGTGTTGCCAGGGGCCGTGCTCCAAAAATCCCATTCTATCCTCTAAAACGCCAGGTTGATCCGGTTTTAAAAATAAGCCGTTCATAAGCCTTGATGAATTGAACTGGAACCAGCCAATTTTTATACTCGCAGCTTCATTATTGTTTGAAGACATTGCTGTCCTTAATGCACACTGTAATTTTCGTCAATTAATTGTTCCATCGCTAATTGTTTTGGCTTGAATTTATTTTTTACCTGGAAAAGCAGCTGACAACCAATCCAACCGTCTCAGCTATATTTTGCAAAATTTTATTCTTCTTTCACTTTAAAATATTCACAATGACATTTTTAAGTTAAATTCTTTAACAGGGTTGCATAAAAGAGTATTGCTTTCAATGCATATTTAGGTTAATGCCATAGTATAATAATACAAGGTAGCATTGACAGTTGCTTGGGAAAACATCTTCTGTCAAAAAATATACTCAAAAAGAGAGCGCTCACAATCCGCCATTGAAAACACAAACAATGTTGAAAACGTTGAAGTAAAAAAAAATAACAACCTCAGCAGCTGCAGATGTATTTTCACAAACAGCAGGTTTTGACAGGAGATGTTTTCTTGCAGAAGAGAATATAAGCAGTTGTCAATGCTACCTTGTATTATTATACCATGGGTTAATGCCATGTCTACACAGAGAGTTTAGCTTGAGTTTAGTTTTCAGTTGACCATAGCTGTTCACACAGAGATGCGTCGGCAGAATTGTGTTTAGTGTGACATTTCTTTGTTAACTTTTGTGTTCTAATATTTTGTCGGCACATCCATCACCGTGACATCAATTCCACTTAAGGACAAGGCTGCAGCAATTTCTGCGAACACTTGCGAAGTTTTCCTTGCGCTACGCAATTTGGAATTTTTATCGGCCCATACTAATATGAAGACCTCATCTTGCCCATGTCAGAAATTTTGCATTTTATTAGAAAAATTCCGTTCAATCGCAATTAGAGATTGGCTCAGTGTAAGATGTTAGAACGAAAATCAGTGAAGGAGCGCATTGAAAACAACCAAAGAAAATAAATTCGTCAGCATACTCTAGAACTCGACCTACCACGTCAACAATGTAGCGAATATTGACTAAAGATTTGGCTCTGCATGCGTATAAGATCCAACTGACTCAAGAACTGCAGCCGGCGGACCATCAACAGCGGGTTACTTTCTCTGATTGGGTCTTGGAAAACATGAATGATGGTTTTCTTTTGAAAAATCGTGTTTTTTGACGAAGCTCATTTTCACATCGGTGGCTACGTTAATAAGCAATATTGCCGAATTTGGAGATCCGAAAATATGCGAGTATCAGGACATGTTTGATATGGATTGTGGGTTGGAGTTTTCATAGGGCCGTAATTTTTCGAAAATTACGAGACGGGAGAGCCGTTTCAGTTAATAGTGTTCTCTGCAGAGCCATACAATTTTTTCATTGAAATTTTTGTTTTAACAGGATGATGGTTCGTGCAAGTCGCGAAACAATCGAGTTATTGTGCACGAAATTCCTAGAGACTGGAAATTCTTGGAAATTCCTGGGTTGCTTTGAAGACATCAAAGGTCACCACATCATTGGTCACCACAAACTTTCGATTTAACAACGTTAGACTTCTTCCTTTGAGATTATGTTAAGAGTAAGATCTACGCTAAGCATCCGCAAACAATTCCAACTCTCAAAGTTCAAAATTGAATTCGCCATCATCGAAATTAAGCCCCAATTATGCGAAAGATTAAACGAAAATTTAGAAAAAAGGATTAAGGTTTGCAAGTTAAGCCCAGGTTGCCAATTGGAAGTTATTGTGTTCCATACATAATCTCCACGTATCTTCTCTATAATCCAATTAAAATTTATACTGTGGCCAGCTTTTCAGAATCTTATTCAACACGTGGCCTTTCGAAAAATGTTGCTTCTTCAACTAGTTTTGAATCATTCTCCTATTTCTCTAATGTCTTCATAACTCACATACTCTTAAAACGTCTCGAGGTATTAAACAATTTATCAAAACATTTAGTAAACGTTTTAATGTGTGGTAACGATATTTTTGTATTTAAACTGCTAAGATTGATTTCGGTTTGCTGTCATTCAGTATTAAAAATCAAAATAAAAGTCAGGAATAGTAACTAACAAAAATCTATGAGCGTAGGATCGTATATATAGGGTGTTTTTTCCACATGTCCTCTAAATGTCAGAAAATGCCCTATAAATGCCCAAATATTAAAAAACATCAAACAATTAACTGTTGACACCATTTTGAAAAAGCCTCCAAAATATTATTTGCAATCTTTGTGTTCGTTTTGTGCCGTTTTCACACGCTTTAAGTGTATCTTGAACTGCTATGAATATTATATTCAAGCTATTGCAAAATGTTTATTTATTTCATTTGCCGTCTCTCCAATAACGTGACCAAAAAATTTTTTATAAAAAATTTATTTGCTTATTGCTTGCACCCTGTTTCTAAGCTACTCCATTACATTTTCTACTTTGTGCTAACGATTCTTTGACCAACTCACCTGTTTCTTCTTTGCTTTCGTGATTCATTCAACTCTGAATGCTCTCATACAGCCCATGCTCTTTGTTGTTGGCTCCTTCAGCGGCGCGCCAAAACACCAAAAAACCAACAACAACTTCGTATATTCTCTCGCTTCTAACATTGTGCAAATTTATCGCCAATTGCTTTATTTGCACTCATTCCATTTATTTTGCATTGGAATTTATGCACGTAAAATGCGAACAAAGTGAAATAGAACAATAATTGGCAAAATTCGCCGCATAGCAAAAAATAAGAGAAACAGTCGGAGAACAGCTGATTTTGACAGTGAACTGTTTGTTTGCTGTTTTTGGGAGTGCGCGGTTTCTTTTGCTGTTGTTTTGGGGTTTGTTTTTGCACAATAGCGTACACATGCATACACACATGCACACGGAAAAGTAAAGTTGCCTGGCAACGCATGTACGGCATTCAGTCTTCACTTAACTTCCGTTTCCGTCGCAAGGACATTTACTGTTTTCAGTCGTTTTACCGGTTTGAATAATTTATAAATTTTAAAAATTGCGCAGGAAATATTGAAGTGAAAATAAAGAAAAAAAAAATATAAAAATTTAATCGAAATGAACAAAAAGTAAAAAGTAGCAACCAAATATTTTTCAAAACACATGTTTGGAATTAAGTTTAATTTTTAATGCTGAGTGTGAAGATTTATTTATTTCATATTTTTTTTTATTTTGCAGATAAACAACAACAAAAATCAAACAACAACAGCATTCAATAAAACAACGAAAAATTAAAATTCAATTAAATTAAGTGAAAAAGAAATTTTAAAACAAAAGTACTAATTTTGGCCACCATATTTTCTGTACACACATCAGCCCATATCATCATCATACACTGCCCGCGAGTGAGTGTTTGTTTTTACAATTTCCTCAGCGTTTTCCAAAATAACTGCCTATTTAACGCGCGCTTCCAATAAATTACAGCAAATATTACCAAATAATTTTGTTAAAAAAGAAAAAATAGCAAGAAATTATTTTTAATACTCCCCACACAAATCGAACAAACCTAACAGAGTACGAGCCAACTACAAAGTAATCTCAACATGGAATCCATGGAGTACGAGATGGCGCGCAACATGACGCTTCTCTTCTTTTTGGAACGCTTGCTGGACAAGGGTGAGCCACGCACTGTGCACGATCTGTCCTGCCAGTTCGGCTCCAAGGATTTCACCAAGGAAATGCGACAAATCGCTGGCGGTAGTCAATCGGGTAGGTTCTTAATATTTTAATGGTGTTTTTATGTACACAATACATGTAGAAGAAACTTTTTATCAAGGTCATTATATCAAGCGCTGAAATGGCCAATCCTGTTTTTCACTGGTTATTTCTTAATATACATATGTGTTTTAATAATGCGAGGGCAATTTGGGTCAGTTTGTGACTTTTTGAATATACCGCGTAGTAACTTTAAATGCAATACTAGTCCTGTCACCTACCATCTATTAATAGACTACTGTACAATTTTGAAAAAGCTACGTCATTTTGTTTTGTTTGACAGTCATTAAATGCAGACGACCTCGTGAATTTCGATGAAGATGGAAAAAAGTGGGAACAAAGTACTCATCCTATTTGGCATGAATATTTGGACATAAAAAAGCTATCTGCGCGATGGGTTCCGCATTTGCTCACACTGACCTATAAGCGCAGTAATCTCCGAAGGAGTTTTTGCACCGTTTCGTAACCTTAGACGAAACATGGATACATCACAACATACCAGAGACCAAGAAACAGTCAAGTAAATGGAAGAAAACAGTGATCTTCCACCATGATAACGAACTCCGCTTGTTCTCACGAGCAGCCTGTCCAAATCCAGGATAAAGGAGATTGGTCGTAGGCAACGTGTTCGCCCTATCCTGTGTAAATGTTGAGGGACCTCCCAGATCCTGGATTTGATCACCCAATCTGGGGAGTAGGTGGACTGTTTGACTTGATCAATGGTAGCGTATGCCTATGAAGGAATAGCAATGGTCCTTAAAATTTTTTTAGCACGGGATAGTCGTTACGCTTGACAGACGTACGATCACAATTTCACTGGCACATTGACATCTTATGGATTGTCTTAAAAAGACAGATTAAAACGATAGTTAACAGGGGCCGTAACTGTTATGACTTTTTTCAAAAAAGTCAATAAATAACAGTTAAAATTTGACTTATATTTTTTCGGTCAAAAATAAAAGTTAAAATATGACTTTTATTTTTCCGATCAAAAATAACTGTTAAAATTTGACTTATATTTTTTTGGTCAAAAATAAAAGTTAAAATATGACTTTTATTTTTTCGGTCAAAAATAAAAGTTAAAATATGACTTTTGTTTTTCCGGTCAAAAATATAAGTTAAAAATGACTTTTATTTTTCCTGTCAAAAATTACAGTTAAAATTTGACTTTTATTTTATTGGTCAAAAATATAAGTTAAAATTTGACTTTTATTTTTTCGGTCAAAAATAACAGTTAAAATTAGACTTTTATTTTTTCGGTCAAAAATAACAGTTAAAATTTTACTTTTATTTTTTCGGTCAAAAATAACAGTTAAAATATGACTTTTATTTTCTAGTTTTAAGTTTTATTTTTTATTTTATTTTATATATGACAGTGACATCCTATATTAATTACTTGCTTACCCGGCACACGTTGTTTTGCAGCCTAAATTTATTTGTCGTGCTCTTTTTGGATTTTCGCGATTTTTCGCTTGTTTGAAAATGATTTTTATTAATATTTAATTATTATACTGTGCAACACAACTTTCTCGACAAAACGATGAAAGTTCCTTTTCTTCACTTGAAGACGAAAACTAGATGGGGAAAAAATTTTCGGCGTCCTTGTTTATAGTTATTAGTTATAAATAGTATATAATAGTATATATTTGGCCCACCCTGTATAAGTATTTTACATATTTCATTGAGCAAGGATAGGGTATAGAACAGCAAGTAACTCGGGTATGATTTGAGTATCCGATTTCTGTCCGTTACTCATTTTTAGTTCTCTGATGATCATTTCAGTTCACAACAGTGACAGGGAACGCAAGTTGCAGTGATAAGCCAGACAAAGGCAGATAAGAGTAGAGTGAATAGAATTTATACTTTTGTTATATTTTTTCACCTTTTAACCGAAAAAATAAAAGTAAAATTTTAACTTATATTTTTGACCGAAAAAATATAAGTCATATTTTAACTTTTATTTTTGACCGAAAAAATAAAAGTCAAATTTTAACTAATATTTTTGACTAAAAAAAATAAGTCAAATTTTAACTTATATTTCTGACCGGAACAATAAAAGTCATATTTTAACTTTTATTTTTGACCGAAAAAGTAAAAGTCATTGTTTGACTTTTACTTTTGACTAAAAAAATATAAGTCAAATTTTAACTGTTATTTTTGACCGAAAAAATAAAAGTCAAATTTTAACTGTTATTTTTGACCGAAAAAATAAAAGTCAAATTTCAACTGTTATTTTTGACCAAAAAAAAAAATCGGTCAAAAATAACTATTATTTTTTGAATTTTTTTAAAAAAGTCAAATAAATAAAAATCTTTTAAGATTATTATTCCTTAGTTAACAAGCATCGCACTACTTTATTCAAATATCGAAAAGACACATTTTTTCCGCCTGATTTTTTTAATCGAAATTTCGAAAATAACAGTTATTTTCGGTCCCTGATAGTTAATATGGTGTATAAATTGGTGTACAAGAGGTGTCAGAGTTGGGTACTCCGAGGTGAAGAGTATATCTAAGCAGCCTCAGAGTGACAGTTTTAAAAGGTGCAAATTAGTGGTGACCATGTGTCACACGCAATCAGATGTGATGTGGTCTACGCTGTAGTACATCCAATAGTGTTGGCTTTTGCCACCTTTAGCCTCTTGCGACTATTTCTTATTTCCTAACCTGAAAAATTGGTTCGGTGGTAGAGATTTGGTTCGAATGGAGAGGTCATCACTGAATCGAAAGACTATTTTGAGGATCTTGATAAAGCCTTTTATTAGGAAAGAGTAAAAACATGTATTTAAAAAACGCTAGACTTAATTTATTGATCTAAAGAAGACTATGTTGAGAAATAAAATGCTTTTTTGCCGATAAAAATACCTTTTATTCAAAAATTTACTGACTTATCAAATTGCCCTTGTATTCAATTATATACCCGGAGTATAGGATATTCCGAGTATTTTTCAATCAGAAGGTATACCCGAAAATATTTAAGGGGTGTTAAACTTCAAATTCAACATTAAATAGTTCAAATTAAACTTTTTACAAAACAAATTCAACCTCTTAAAATTCAAATTGGACTTTTTAAACTTTAAATATTAATTTTTTTTTTTGTGTTTTGGCGTGTAAAATTGGATTTGAAGTGTTTAGAATTGAATTTGTGGTTAAAAAACGTTATAAAAACAAAAAATTTCATATATTAAGAGTCAACTCCATAAAAATCTCACCGGATACAAATATTTTTGTATGCAAAGATATTTCAACTGAAGTGAAACTTAAATGAGGCATAACTACTGAGTTTTCTCATTAAATTATGAGTATTTTTTTTTTTTTTTTTTTGTTTTAATATGACATGGTATGACAATCTAGGTAGACTTATCAGAGTTGAGTTTCTTGAAATCGATCATCTAGAGTTGCAAACGGCGTTACATTTTACGGAGTTATTACTTGGTGAGCATATGCAGCATTGTAACTAGTATAAAACAAAAATGAAGGATTCATATTTGGTCTTACGACTGAAATAAAAAATAAATTATGATGTCAGGTTTTGGAGATAGCAGCTTATGCAGCAAAAATGCAATATTGTTGCATGGAATTATTACTCGCTGAATAATTTTCTTTTACGACTACAAAAAAATGAAAAAAAATCTTTGGAGCCATGACACCACAGAGGCAACCGCTAGATGCAGTAAAAATGAAACAACAATGACAATACTTTGCATGGAATTATAACTCCGTGGCTATTAGGGTAAATTTTATGGAACAACAATAAAGGTGAGATATTCGGTTACATTGCAAAAATAAAACTCAAAATAAACGACTTCATGAGGCCTCTCAGGGAACGCTTAAAATGCACCAAATGCAAGAGCAACAAAAAAAAAATAAAAAAATAAAAAAATAAAAAAAAAATAAACAATCAAACAAAAAATTTTAAAAATAATTAGAAAAAAAAATATATATGAAAAATAAAAAAAATTAAAAAATATAAATAAATAAATAAATAAATAAATAAATAAATAAATAAATAAATAAATAAATAAATAAATAAATAAATAAATAAATAAATAAATAAATAAATAAATAAATAAATAAATAAATAAATAAAAATAAAAATTGAATTAAAATTAAAATTAAAATAAAAATAAAAATAAAGACATGAATAAGGACAAAGAATTGAAAAAAATAAGAGGGAAAAGATTTGGACAAAGAATAAGGTCCAGATATAAGGACCTAATATCTAAGCCAAGATTGAGAAAAGGATAAAGACAAGAAATGGGATAAGAAATAATACACATGGATTAGGACGCACTTATTTAATTTACAATTTGGGATCAATTCCCTATTGGCCAAAGCAAATTGTGCCCTTTTTTGTGCGTTTTCCATCACTTTTTCGAGCATTTCGGGCGGTATAGCTATAATTTCTGAACAAATGTTTGCCTTGAGTTCGTCAATAGTCTAAGGCTTGCTGGCATACACTTTGCGTTAAAGATCTGGGTGGTCAGCCAAAAACGCATTTTTTTAACATCTAGGGAATTTTCGTTGCAGAAACTGCATTTTCGATTTGCAATGTGACATGGCACACCGTCTTGTTGAAAACAGTAAATATCTAGACCTTTTTCATACATTTGTGGACAGACATAATGAGCCAACGTCCACCGATATCAACTTCATCGCCTGTTTTGGCTTCTCTGAAGAAAAAAGGGCCAAAAGATGGTTTTCGCGCAAATGCCGGCCCAAACAGTGTCTTTTCCCCAAAGGCGGCAAATTTGCTTTTTACTGGCGCCAGAGAGTAAAAATCTGAGCGTCTTGTTCATTGGGACGTCTTGGGCGCAAAGATAAATAGTGTTGTAAGACATATGTAGCTTGTTGGCCACGATATTTTCGACGATATGCACTTTGAGTTAACACAACTAAACGATTATTTTCAATATACAGCGTCACTATTTCGGCGCATTGTTTCGATGCGAAGCGATTCATCGTTAAAATTGGATTGAATTGACGTTTCAAAAAACTGTCTACTAAAGTCAATACCGACATAAAATATCGCGCAACCTGTACATATGTAAAGTGGAGATTTTTGGGTACAAGATGCGTACTTAAAAAATAATATTTGTTATATAGCGCTTCTATTGCTGTTAAGCTGTTCATTTTACCCGATAACTTGATCTCTCAAAATAAATCCTACATTACTTTCCATGTTTTGTTTTGTAATTCCAAACCATTTCGCTAAACCTGTTGGATATTTTCGCTCAACTCTCAAGTTGTTGTATTTCCGCTTCGGTCTGGTACTTATGTGCGTTTCAGCGGTGAACCATAAAACTGAGTGCGTCGAATCTTTACCACTGTCAATGCCGCACAAGTAAAAGCCACAAACAACAAAAACAACCATATGAGCAGCATGGAGAACGTCAAAGGAGGAACAACATGAAAATGCAATGTAAACAATTTTTCCAAAGCAAAGCGACTGCAACAACAACTTAAAGCGCAGGCACAGAAACATGAGTCAGACACAGGCTCAGGTGTCTTCCATTAGCTGCATTTGGGCATGCAGCACCACAAAAATAGTTACAACAACTACAACAAAAATAATACTAACAACTCCAGCAGTGAATATAACAACAGCAAAAACACTTTTGAGTTTGTTGTCAATGAGCCATCGTTTAAAGATCAACGCGGCGGTGTTTTCTGTTGAACAACATCAATAACAACAAAAACAGCGTCGCCGTTTCGTGTTGAAAATTTCCAAAACAGTGGCAACCATGTAGTCAACGCTGTCATCATTACTAAGAAAATGAAAACAAAAATAAATCAATTTTATGTGAGTAACTCGGGTTGATCATAAGAAGCTAGGTCAAAGTCTTTTCAAGGGCTGAAATGACCAGTTATTTATTTTTATTTTTTTACTTGGGCTGATCCGCTGTTCAAGAGTTAAAGAATCACTCATTCTTTTTCAATCACTCAATTCTTTAACTCAATCCGCTGTTCAAGAATTAAAGAATTTTTCCTTAAAAATTTGAAGTTTATCTCAGTTTTTGGAATTTTTTGTTTTTAATTAACGCTTCCAACAAAGATTTCAAAATATTATTTCCTTGCCAAGCAAACATCACGAATTAATCTAAAAATTGCAAATTCGTTTTGCCGACTTTAAATATGCGTGTGTGTGTGTTTGTGTGAGCATGAACTACTTACAATATAAATTTTCACGCTTAAATTAAAAACATTTGGATTTAACGTTAATGCAATTAAAACGTGCTAAAAGTCGGTTAATAGCAGCACTTCGATTGCATTTGGTAATTGCATGTTTTCAAGTTATTTCACTTGTGGGTGAGTGTTTAAAGGTGCACTGCCAGACAGTGAAACAGACCAACAGACAAACTGACAGACAACTCTAAGGCAGTCAGTCACACGCATAGGCAGACAATAACCATTCACTGAATCAGCGAAGCGCACATAAACGTTTTTAATGTTTTTTGTTACCTATTTTTTACATATTTCGCACCTGTAACTACTGTGTCTGCGATTTTTTTTTTTAACAATTTGTTGTTGTCATATTAACACTGTTAACTGACAACAAAACCCAGCAATTATTTTAAAGTGCTTAATTGTAAGCAATTTGTAATAAGAATTAAAACAAGAAAAATTTTCAAGAAATGAGTAAAACTTCAGATGGTGGTAGAGGGAATTTAGGAGTAAGAAAATTATGTCGTTATCACTTATTTGATAAGATAATCCAGATAATGATAATTTGCATTTACGGAGTTATATATCTTTCTTACATTCGTTTATCTAACAACTAATTCATAAATAAAAATTATCTAAAAAGATATAGATCTTACCTTTTAACCCGCATCCATCGGAAATTTCTGGAAACGAAAAGTACGTTGTGCATCAATTTGATGCAGATACAAAATGACAATATTATGCATTGGAATATTTTCAATTTATTAACTATTCTAGCGCGATAAGTATAAGACTATCTCTAACTGTAGAACTACTCACTTCTTTACTTTGATATTTTAGGAAGGTAGCCAAAATTCTGAATTTAAATATGCATATTTGTTTTTAATATATGAATGTGTTTCAAGAATTTGCATCAATTTGATGCAAACGATGGATGCGGGTTAAATATTTTGAAAAAGTAAACAAAATTATTCGTGTACACAATAAATTTTTTACTAGTGTTGGGATATATTGATTTTCACTTTTCAATCTTAGCAGTTCCTGAAAATTGCTAAAAATTTGGTGAACATTTTTGTTTGTGGGTCGCGAACCATAAAGAAGCTCGGGCTCTTGAACTCTTGAATGCGGGCGAAAGCGGTTAAAAATTTTTGAAAATATTGTCTGGCTCCCGTTAGCGAGTATGGAGGTACCGATTAGAGCGGTGCATAAGCATAAGAAAAATGTCTTGCAAGCCATCTACGATTATTCAAGTACTTCGTCTCTGTCGTCATCACATTTCAAAACATGTAGTTTTGAACTCAGATTTTAATTCAGTACCTAAGAAATCTTAAGTATAATCCCAACTGAAGTTAAATATAGAAATGAATATGCACTACATCTATGCATATTCAATGTTTTGAATTTTTTTGTATATTGGTTAAATATCGGCCGACACCAATGCATATGCGTCGCAAAAACCAATTTTATTGGCCAATCTTGCTTCGTTTTCGAGGTATGACGCTTTTTTATTTTTTAAGTTTAAATTTTTGCTATCGACTGACCCTCCATACTTGTGAGTGCATGGTGCATTCGGTGTGCTTGCTATAATTTTCCGTTACTTTTACTTTAGTGTTGCTCCATGATTTTATATTTTATTTCATATCAAAATTTTCAAAACACAACCATACTTACGCAGAGCTTTCAAGACATGACATTAGTGTTTAATTTGGCTTTGCTTCGTGGAGGCGTGAAGGCGTGAAGGCGTGGTTTTCAGCCGATTTGCCTCATTTACGAACTTGAACTTTATTATTTAGATTCAAGCTTTAATATCGTGATGATAGCTTGAAAATTACGACGGTAATCGTTTAATTAGACGTACAGACAGACGCAAATGGCTAAATCGACTCGGGTGGTAATGCTGATCAAGAATATATCGACGGTGCTTACGAAAAAAAATCATCCGACAGAAAATTGTGGCGAAGAAAATCTCTTTTTTCAAAATGCGGCGGAAAAAAGCACTTTTAACAAAATGCGGCGAAAAAAATCACTTTTATCAAAATGCGGCGAAAAAAATCAAAAATAGTATGATTTCATAATTTTCATTGTTTTTCATTGTTTTTTTTTTTAAATTTTGTATTTAATTCGTGGTAGAGTTCACTTCAAACATAAACTTGTTATATAAGACATATACTTGTTATATTATACAGAAGAAAAATATAAATTTCGAAAATTTTCATTAATTTTTTTAAAAAGTTTTTATGAAAAATTTCGAAACAATCATATGAAATATATCATTATATTATATTATTTTTTGATAAAAATAATTTTATAGAGTACTGTAAGAGTACTTTCATTATAAAGATGAAATTATAAATAGAAATAATTATTTGAAAACATAATTTTTTTCAGAAAAATTGTTCCCACTCCTTAAAAATGTACAGCGTTGTTAACGTCACACTCTGAAAAGAGATTTTCTTCGCCCCATTTCATAAAAAGAGATGTTCTTCGCCGAATTTTAAAAAAAACGGATTTCCTTCGCCGCATTTTTTTCTAAAACAGATTTTTGTCGCCGCAGTTTAAAAAAAAGGATTTTCTTGATCGCGTTTAAAGAAGAGATAGTCTTCGTAGGGACCGTCGATATATACTTTTCTATGCCTATCACTCGTCCTTATGAGCGTTACAAAAGAAGATCTTTGCGAAGTGGGAAATAACTAATCGTCCAAAAAGTATGAGTTCTTACCATAATTTCGAAACATCTATCGGCATTATAATGTAATGGTGGATATTTGCTCAACGGTATACTCTAGCGATTTGATTTTTTTTCAACACCTTAACCGAAGTTTTTTCAATGTTTTGCAGATAGAATTTTGATCGCATTTCATCTCAGCAGCTGCGTCGCGATAACTTATGCTATCCGCATTGTTAAATTTACGTTTAAGCTTAGATAGAGCCTAGATAGAGCTTAGATTTTAGTCATTATTGACTATGAGATTCTTCCAATTCCACATTTTCTTTTCACTTTTATATTCTTCAGAATTCTGTATAAAGTAGCTTTTGGACCACCTTTAAAAGGATTCATCGTCAATTTTTTTTCACAAAAATTTCATCTTTTACATAAAATCACCTTATTAAAATCCTTTTCTATGCACTTCCAATAAATATAATTTCTTCCTTTATATATGCTATAAAGCTTTCATGCTATTTCCTTATCTACTTTATTAATGAGTACAAAATCCATCTTTATGTATGTAAGTGTTTTGCATGATATTCAATTGCTAATTTTTGTCACGTAATAAGTGTGTTTTTCACCTCTCTTGGGCACAAGCATCACCCTTCAACTTCATGAACATTTTAGAAATAAAAATAGCAGAGCCAAAATAACAACTTGAGATAGATTTAGATATGTTATGGAAATATCAAGGGACTGCAAATGCGTGTCCTGCTATAGTTATTTTCTAGTTTTTTTTTTATATTTTTATTATTATTTTTATTTGGTTTAGTTGCAGAGAGCGATTTCGTGTTGGTCAAACAATCTTCATAACTTTTACAGTAGATTTAACCTCATTACAAGGGTTACGTTAACTATGCATACATGTATAAAAAGTCATGCATACATGCGTTTGTGTGTTCTTTTTATATACCTTAATAACATACTTAGTTTGGTTTTTTCTTATCCCCTGTATTCTTGGCTTTCGATGCTAGTCTTAAAAATACAATTTGCACCTTTTTCTAAACTATCTCTCTCTCTCTTCCGCATACTTGTCTGCCTTACCTACCTTAGCTGCTTAGAATATTTATGTCCTATTATATTTTGTCATTATTTAGGGATTTCAGGATAAAGCTATCTATGGCTGTCTTCCTTTTACTGAACTCATTTGGAAAAATAATATTATTGCAGTATTACTTTGCTTCGTCATGACCCAGCCGTAAATTATGTCATTGAAATGGCATGAAATTAAAGTTTTCTTATTAGAAAATAAATGTGAACAAGGTACGAAATTGTGGGAGAGTGTTTGCATTATTTATTGCAAACATAGCTGACTTTATTTTTTATTTTTTTTTTGTTTTCTTATGCAACTTTTACTTTTATTCAACAGCAAGTTGCTGATACGTGTGGTTTTCTCACACGACCCTGACATTTTTTTATGTTCGTTCATTAAAACATTTTCTCCCTTTTTTTAATGAGGAAACCAAGTGTTTCAGGCGTTGTTTTTTATCGTTTCAGCACGCATGCTTAACTATGTGAATCGCGTGTTTGTTGCTTTTTTCACGCTTTAAAAGGGTTCGCTTTGATTCAGAGATTAAAGATAGTTATACACGAATTTGTTAACATTAAAATAAAAATCACTGCATTGTAGCATAAAGAAAATATTAAAAAGTAACAAATAAAATTGATTTTTTGAAGCAGAAATATTTTTAGCATTTAAAAATCTGAAGAATGACAAATTAATTCTGGTCGTTTTTTTATCTTAATTGTTTTTTCCGTTTTTTGTTTTTAACGTAGAATACGTTATACGGGAGTGTTAATCGTGAGCACAAAATTTTGAGAAAATGTTTGTCACTTTCATTATAAGTTTTTAATACTTTATGCATGCATTGAAGAAAATTCAAGTATGGTCTAAACATATTTAATATGTCTTCTTTTGATTTGTATTTAAATAATCATATTGCTACATATAATTTTTTTGATTCTATAAGTAAATCAAAATTTAACTCCTTCAAATTTTGTATTAATTTTCATATGCTTTGTATTTGATGTATTATAATCTAAAAAATATAAAAATAAAAATATAAAAAAATAATATAAAAATCTCAAGATGTGCTCTGGAATATGCTACTTCACGTCATACCTGGAATTTTACACCAAGCTGATTAAATTCAAACATGATTATCCAGAGCGAGACCATGTCCGTCTCGCCTGGCATATGCCGGAGGTAGACCCCGTCCGTCTACCCTTGCATATGTGAGCTTTGCTCTAATCACTGTTTCTACACACATTATAGAACTTGGTTATCAGCCTCACATACATATGTGAGCACTGCTCTAATCAATTGATCAATTAATATCAAAATGTTGATCCGGAATATATACAATTTATTTTTACTATTATATATAAAATCTGAAATCCTTTAAATTAATTATCAAATGTATAATGAAATCTATAGTATTTAAGTTAATCAAACAAATTGTTGAATTTTTTAAAATGCTATAAAGCTTTAGGGCTTAGCATCTCAATAAATAATAATAATAATAACATCATGTGTAAGAGCAGTACGATTATCTGTGTGTTCATCACAGAACCAGTGTGAGAAACGTACACACATATTCCATACAAGCAAGCAGCCATGGTATAATAATACCTAAGCTTAAATAATAAAACAAAATAAAATGACTGCAAAGAAGTAAATTATTTGCTCAAAATTTTATTTATAGAATTATTTATTAAAAAATTGTTTAAAAAAAATAATAAATAATGCGAAATTGAAAAAAAAATCATGCCAGCCGCCGGAATTGAATCCGCGCCTTTGCGATATTACCTAAGCTTAAATAATAAAAAAAACAAAAACAAAATGACTGAAAACAAATAAGTTCTTCGCTTGAAATTTATAAAAATTACAAATTATTTACTAAAAATTGATTAAAAAAAAATAATAAAAAAAATGTATATTTTAAGAAAAAAAAAATCATGCCAGCCGCCGGAATTGAACCCGCGCCTCCGCAATCATATCCAATGAAATTGCATTTTGCGAAAAAATGCCAGCTTCATAGAAATTAAACAAAATTGCGAAAAAGTGCATTGTTGCAAATTTTCGCTATTTTTGTTGATGGAAATGGCAATTACAAACACAATCACAAAATTTAAATGATTTGTGATCTTCGCAACAAGAAGAAAACCTGTTTTTCTGAGTAGCGCAACATGTTTCACGATTTTATCAAAAACACAACATGTTTCACTTCTCGATGGCCCGTCAGGTTCGCTCACGATATTCTGTTAAAATAACATTTGGAGGTCTTCTCTTTTTATGTTTTTGTCATAAGCAGAAAATGAAAAAATGTTTATGAATAACAATGTTAGCAAGGTTGCATAGAAGCTGCGTAAAGCCTTAAACAGTGCGTAACTAAACAAGCGTTTAAAGGTTGTTTAAGGAAATCTATTGAATAAGGCTGTGAATGACTAACGTATTCTACGTCTGACCTATGCGCCCGTGTTATCTAACACAGGCTTGAGCTTTTTTTTTATTTTTTTTATTTATTTTTTTTTTCTTTTCTTTTTTTCGTTTTTGAGGCTTTTTGTTTTTGTTATTGTTTCTATTTATGTTTTTCTTTCTATTTTTGTTTTTGTTTCTATTTTAGTTTTTGTAACTGTTAATGTTAACAGTAATGTTAATGTTAATGTTAATGTTAATGTTAATGTTAATGTTAATGTTAATGTTAATGTTAATGTTAATGTTAATGTTAATGTTAATGTTAATGTTAATGTTAATGTTAATGTTAATGTTAATGTTAATGTTAATGTTAATGTTAATGTTAATGTTAATGTTAATGTCAATGTTAATGTTAATGTTAATGTTAATGTTAACGTTAATGTTAATGTTGATTCTGGTGCTTGCGTTGATGTTGATGTTAATGTTAATGTTAATGTTAATGTTAATGTTAATGTTAATGTTAATGTTAATGTTAATGTTAATGTTAATGTTAATGTTAATGTTAATGTTAATGTTAATGTTAATGTTAATGTTAATGTTAATGATAATGTTAATGTTAATGTTAATGTTAATGTTAATGTTAATGTTAATGGTAATGTTAATGTGAATATTAATGTTGATTCTGGTGCTGGTGTTGATGTTGATGTTAATGTAAATGTTAATGTTAATGTTAATGTTAATGTTAATGTTAATGTTAATGTTAATGTTAATGTGAATATTAATGTTGATTTTGGTGCTGGTGTTGATGTGGATGTTGATGTAAATGTTAATGTTAATATTATGTAAATGTTAATGTTAATATTATGTAAATGTTAATGTTAATGTTAATGTTAATGTTTACGTTAATGTTAATGTTAATGTTAATGTTAATGTTAATGTTAATGTTAATGTTAATGTTAATGTTAATGTTAATGTTAATGTTAATGTTAATGTTAATGTTAATATTGATGTTTATGTTTATGTTAATGTTTATATTTATGTTTATGTTAATATAACTGTTGATTTTGAAAATAATTGTTGATTTTGATGTTGATGTTGATGTTGATGTTGATGTTGATGTTGATGTTGATGTTGATGTTGATGTTGATGTTGATGTTGATGTTGATTTTGATGTTGATGTTGATGATGTTGATGTTGATGTTGATATTGATATTGATGTTGATGTTGATGTTGCTGTTGATGTCGATGTTGATGTTGATGTTGATGTTGATGTTGATGTTGATGTTGATGTTGATGTTGACGTTGATGTTGATGTTGATGTTGATGATGTTGATGTTGATGTTGATGTTGATGTTGATGTCGATGTAGATGTTGATGTTGATGTTGATGTTGATGAGGTTGTTGACGTCGTAGGCGTTAAATGCGTGTGAATCGTTCTATGCTAACTTTACCAATTGCGAGGTTCGAATCCCAGCTAACGCAAAAACATTTTCAATTGAAATTAATTTTTCACTTTGTTGTTGTACCCATGCTAGCTACCCTTTCCTAGTTTAATTTTTGAAGTGAACTATTTCAATTTAGCTAAAAGGGTGTATGAAGTTATTAATCACCCTGAATGGGAGCACTGTCTCCTCTACTGCTTAAGCGTGTTCTATGAATAGCTTGCAAATGAAATGGAAATCAATTTCTTTCTAAAGGAACTTCTAACTAAAAAACAAAAACCAAAAAACTTTGTGCAACAAAAACGTTTTAAATATCTACCAACAACGACGACGACAACTACAACTTCATCAAGCTGCCATTGTTTTGGTCACAAAGTTTTCCTTTTCTATAGGAAAATAAAACAAAACTTCATTTTCAGTTTCATCGGAATTTTTGTGCTTAACACTATTTTTTTGTTGTCGTTTTTGTTGGGGATTTGTTTGGATTTTGTTTGGGTTTCACTCTTTCACTTTTGCTACGTATGACAAATTCTCATAATTATCATCATAATCGTTGAATGCGAGCGAGAGCGCAGGGATTGGGATTCCCTACGAGTGGCGGCACAAGTTTTGTTGGGTTTTGTTCGTGGGTTCATTTAAAATCAGGTCAACTAACGTGGCTGTATGTCGCTGAAGCCGTCGCTATTAATATGACTTGTCAGCCAACATTATAACGTCATATTACGTTAATTCTAACGTAACGTAATTCAAACATAAAATGCTGATATATTGCGTGATGTATTTTGGAACAATAGGTTCGGGTGTCGTTATTGTTTGTTGTGTCAGCTTTTTGGCTTGGTTGGTTTGTAGCTGGTTGCTGTTGTTGTGTTTGTATTGTTAGGCCCTAAAAACAGCCATCAGCCCCCAATGATACAACAAAAGTTCATTGAATTGCATTGTCGTGTAGTTAAATGAACTTTGATTAATTGAATTGTTGTATATATTTTAAATAATAATGCAAGAGACAACAGAAAATTTTATTATGTAAACATATAATAATTGCTGGCATTTTAAGCATAATTTTTGAACATGCGATGAAGAAATATTTTTTATGTGTAACGTAACACAAGCCACGAACATCCGGAAATCATATCCGCCAAAAACATGCCGCCTCATTCTTCAGGTCAGTCTTATGAAACTAATCTGTAAAATGTTTCAAGATGAAGTCATTTAAGGTTCATGCGATAACATTTGGGGGATATTCAGGGGTTTCCAATAGGAACTTGACAACTTTGAATTAAATTTCTGAACGCACCTTTCACTAATCATCGAACTGTCACTGTCAATTTATTCAGTAAGCTCAACATTTTCATAATGGTAAAGCACACGAACGAACAACGTCTGCAAATTATAAAAATATACTACTGAAATTCGGAGTCGGTGATTGCAACTTTAAGAGCTTTAACTGCAATGAATAAAAAAATTAAAAAACAATAATATGTCGGGTGAAAATCCACATGTGCTTCATGAATCACCACTTCATCCACAAAAAAGAACTGAAACTGAAAGCGGTTTGCATACCGTCGGCGTCATTGGACCATATTTTTTCGTCGACGATAACGATCATAACGTTACTGTGAATGGCCATCGCTATCGCGCCATGATTACCGATCATTTTTGGCCCGAATTAGAAGATATGGACTTGGACGACATGTGGTTCCAACAGGACGGTGCCATGGTATAATAATACAAGGTAGCATTGACAGTTGCTTGGGAAATCATATACTGTAAAAAAATATACTCAAAAAGAGAGCGCTCACAATCCGCCATTGAAAACACAAGCAATGTTGAAAACGTTGAAGTGAAAAAAAAACAACAACCACAGCAGCTGCTGATGTATTTCCACAAAAAGCTGTTTTTGACAGTTTATGTTTTCCTGTTGAAGAGAAAATAAGCAGTTGTCAATGCTACCATGTATTATTATACCATGGACGGTGCCACAAGCCACACAGCACATGTTACAATCGATTTATTGAAGAGTAAGTTTGATGAGCGTGTTATCTCAAGAAATGGGCCAGTCGATTGGCCGCCTCGTTCGTGCGATTTAACGCCTATAGACTATTTTCTTTGGGGCTACGTCAAGTCATTGGTCTATGCCAACAAGCCCACGACGTTGGAAGAGCTCAGAGCCAACATTGAACGCATTGGTCTATGCCGTTTCGGCCGAAATGTGTGGCCGAGTCATCGAAAATTGGGTCCAACAAATCGACCGCTGCATACGTGCCCGCGGTGGCCATATGAACGAAGTCGAGTTCCATTCATAAATGTTTTGATTTTACTTCAAGCCGGTAATAAAGATTTTGATATATTTCAAATGGTTTGTGTTTTATTTAAAAAAAACGTTGTCAAGTCCTTAATGGAAAACCCTTTACAATAAAAAATTTCAAGTAATAACCAAATTATATTTTGCTGAGCGGAAGTAATAAAAGCTTGAGAGAGCGCCCAGTGATCCAAAAGTACCAAGAACAATTTTTTTTCACTCGCGAGCTTTAACCGGTTTTGTCCTAAAGTGGCCTAGATTTTCACCTTCTTACCATGTATTTCCTTTGGTAAACCTTGAAAAAAACAAATTTAAGAGGCTTGAATCCTATATTTTCGAGGGTGCTCTTTCCGATTCCGTGACCATTTCTCTGATTCAAGTGCACTATTTTCTAAATAGGGGCTTTAAAATTTTCAGAATTCAACATTCGTAATCAGCGACTCAAAAAACAACCGTGTAAATATATCCTGGCGAAAAATCCAAGTTATTTACCATTTTTGGTCCGCCGTCCGCTGCCTTAAATTTACAAAATATGGCAATTCTGACCGCGAAACTCTTAATCACTAACCTCGAGAATCCCCGAGTGTAAAATTTCTGGCCAAAAAACGTATATTTTGTGAAATTTTCATTTTTGTTACAAAATGTCCACAATTAATTATTTTTTTTTACAATTCTGACACTTGGCTCTTAGCCGCGAGTCTTCCTTGTTTTTTCTATCATGGTTTTTTAAATAAGTTAAATATCTGCCTTCTTTTAAAACCTGTTTCTTTTGCCCTCAATTTACCTTTACAAATAAACCCATTAGCAGAACCATCTCAAATTATAACATGTAAACTTCGTACTTATTCAAACCTAACATTTACCTACGTATATGTTTGTAACTCATAAATAACTCAGACAAATGAGCTGCTTTGCCATATTTATTTGACACCATTTGGCATTTTTATGGCCCTTTTCGCCTACAAGTCTTCCAGTCAGTTTTACAATTGAAGTCATAAATAAAACGAAAGCCTAAGAAACACTCTTAAATCAATGAATATCCAACCTTAAGACCAACACCGGCAGTGGCAGCAACTCTCTTGGGTGTTTAATACACCTGCACTCCACCCTTATTCAGAAAACCAACAAAAAAACAAAATCCCTCACAACAGTTGAGCACATAATTCAATTTAATGTTTTAAATTCGTTTGAGAGTATTGCAGGCAAAGCACAAAAAAAAACCCAAACAAAAAAAAAACAAAAAAAATAAAAGAATTCCTTCAAAGTCTATCGCTCAGTTTTTGTGTCGGTCATTGAAGTCTTTCTCCGTCTCCGTCCGTCCTTCTGTTTCCCGGTAGAATGTGATGTTGTCATAAACTATGCAAACACGTGTGTTCGCGCGGTCGAGGTCGAGTACTTCATAAAATAAATGCCACACAAAATAGAATGAACAAAAATTTTCAAGAGAGAGAATTACCTCTTCATAAAATTGCCCTCAGGTAAATATTTACAATCGGCAAATATTGACTTTTGGCTGATGCTCTTTTTGGTCGGTCATGCCCATTTATTATGGTTTTTATGTCTTCTTCTTATGCTTCTGCCACCCTGTTGTTTCTGCTCGTCTTGGAAATATTTCAATTTTGTTAATGTTGCCATTTGGAGCCCATTTCGATGCATATTCTTTTATTTTACTGACAACATTTCTAAAAATTTATGAATTTAATAAAAATTTTTAGATATGTTGTAGAAAATTGCAAAATTTAACTGGAGTTCATGTTTGCGGTTGTTATTCGGATCATAAAGTATAAATATGGCAGATACTCGCTACTTTGAATATTAAAACTGGTAACTTATGTTGGCATTCGTGTTAAGGAGAACAACTTTGAGTCAGAAAATTTTCATCAAAGGATTTTAGATGAAATTCCATGAAATATCGTATTATACAATATAAACAAATTTTTGGCTTCGTATAAACGAATTGGCAAGGAAGGGTACTACCTCGAACACCCTCTTAAATGAAGATTTCATTGGTATACCCATGTCCTTCTATAAACTCCAGTGCAAGAACAATTCCTTGAGTCTTGCACAAGAACGTTGGAAACACCTTCACACATGTAGGGTAGCTAAGCTCACCTTATTTGTCATTCCATAAAAATTACCGTAGCGCCAACAGCTATGAAGTTATAATTTTATGCAACGTTTTCTTCATTGTTGTTGCACTTTTAGTGTATCAAGTGATGCTAAAATAACGCTACAATTGTTTTATTTTAATTTTCGTTATCAAAGAGCTTTGTTGTCTTATAATAAAATTTGCCGTAACACGTCTACTGAACGAATAATAATTCAGTGCAACAACATTGCATTTTTGTTACATAACCTACTACCTCCACCAGCTGACGATGTTATAATTTATTTTATACCCCCACGTTTAAAAAACGTAAATGGGGGTATATTAATTTTGTCACTCCGTTTGTAACGCCCATAAGGAGGCGTGGTAGGTATAGAAAAGTATATATATTCTTGATCAGCATCACCACCCGAGTTGATTTAGCCATGTCCGTCTGTCTGTCCGTCTGTCCGTCTGTCTGTGATCACGATTCCAGCCGTAATTTTAAAGCTATCATCACGAAATTCTATATTTAAGCTTTTATCTAAAAAATGAAGGTCAAGTTCGTAAATGAGCCAAATTGGATGAAAACCACGCCTACCTCCCATACAAAGCGACTTTATCAAAACGGTAAAATCTCTTAGAATTCAACAAAAATGAATATATGGACTTGAAATTTTGCATATGAGTTTTGATGTTCAAAATACACTCTAAGTATGAACTTCAATCAAATCGGATGAAAACCACGCCTACCTCCCATACAAAGTGACTTTATCAAAAAGGTAAAATTTCTCTAAAATCCACAAAAATTAATGTATGGACTTGAAATTTTGCATATGAACTTTGATATATAACGTGTACTATGTGTATGGAATTCAACCAAATTGGGTGAAAACCACGCCCTCCTCCCATACAAAGCCATTTTATCAAAAAACAAAAGCGAATATTTTCTGTTAAAAATATAACGAAAACGTTTTTACAGATAAACATTTTATTGATTGCTTAAGACCTTGAATATACTTTGGTTCGGCCGTGGGGGTATTTTAACTTCGGCCCAGTCGAAGATCATTTCTTACTAGTTTTTTTTATTTTTGTCTTAAGTCCAAGTACTAATCCTTCATTTTCGTTTTAAAACATTTACCCTATTGGATATACTCTCTGTGTAATAATTTCATGCAACGCCGTTGCATGATTGTTGCATTCAATCTTGGGGCGGCTCTGTCCGCGGCCTCATGGCGACATAAGTTTTGAGAGCTAGGAACCAGCCTTGACTAACGTTTACTATTTTTTACCGTAGTACCTATACATAGCGAGTAGTTAATAATTCCATGTAACAAATTTACAGTTTCGTTGCTTGAGCTCCCTCTGAGTCCCAATGACGTCATTAGTTTTTTTTTTTATATATTTGTCATCAGGTCAAAAAATTAACCTTCAATGTGATATCGTAATTTTTCTTTTAACACGTAGTATACTTTTTAACAAAAATATCGTCGGCTTACAAGCAAAACTGACCAACCACGAAAAGGCTAAAAATATCCCTTTTTTGAAAGGCTAAAAAGGAAACACAAGAAACTTCATAACAATAAAGACTTGTTTTGCTTTTTCTCATGAAATATGTTTTCCAGTTGGTCAGTTTTCCTTGTGTTTCCTTGATATTCTCCAAACAAAATCTTGAAATAAAATTTCAAGCTCATACCAGAATTTTTGTTGCCTGTTTGTAAAAACCCGAATTTTTTAGTTGTTAGTTATTGATTGATCAATGTCATTCGGCATTACAAAAAAAAAAAAACTAAACTAACATATTCTTTTCAGAATAAACCAAATTTCCTTCAACTTATTATTCTCAACCATAGTACCGATAATAATCAATAATTTGAGCAGACGACATAACAAAATATGCCCAAATTATTATTAAAACATGCGCTTTTCTCTCCAAACAATCTACGACAATTTATTCAACATTGTCAAATTTTCCAAATAATGCCATAAATTTCCAAGTAAAACGAACCATCCTCCACATATTTCGTCTATGAACAGCAACATTAGCTAACCAAGCAAAAACTACATAATGAAGCTTTCAACATTTAAATTTCATGACAAAGAACTATTTAATGGTGAGAACTTCACCTTTACGTTGCTCTATCAGCCTTAAAATCGAACCTACGTTCCCACAGCACATAAAGTTAGCATGTTACAGAAAAAGTTTGTTGCATACTTTTAGACGCAAAACGATTTAACATAATGCCAACTCTTTATGCGCTGCCTCGCTCACAACTCAGAAAGGGTTAACCTTAAGATATGAACCAAACAAATTGCTGATAAGCCTTTAATAGCTTACAAAAAATAAAGAAAGAAAAAAAAACAAAAAATCCTTTTCTTTCACTCACACACGCCGGCATTGCGTGCTTAACTGTGTGCGTGTTGAACTAAATTTTGTGCCTTGCTTAATTTGAAATTTGCTGAAAAACTTTTGTGCGATATCTTGTTAAGTTAAAGTTAAACTCTGCATTGATTTCTTTTGCTACTCCCTAATTTTTAATTGATTAACTTGTGTAGAACAGCTGAAGGCAATTTTGTAAAACACCTAAAAGTAGGCTTTGCACAATGAACGAACAAAACGTAACAAAACGAAATTCCTTACAGCGTCTAAAAGAATGTTCTGTAATTTATTATGTTTTGTTGAGAATTCACTCAGTTAATTTTGCAATTTTTTTAAAGAGAATGTAGTTAATTTCGTTCATTATCGTAAATTGACTCAACGAACTTGAGCAATTTTCGGTTGCTTTAAACAGCTTAGAGCGTTTGATAAATTGTTCGTTCGCTTCGGTTCGGTTAGCTTCGGATGTTGGAATAAAATGAATATTTAAAGGCATGGAATATGACTCGCCGACATCTAAACATACAGAAAGTAGGTGTAATGGCATTAAAACGGCTTAAAAGAGCTAAATGGTATCACCATTCAACCCAAAATTAAATTTAATTAAAAATTATAGCAACCACCTATAGCTTGTACCTAAAGTCCGGTGAAAATGTTAAAATATATTTTAAAAAATTTAGTTTTTCCATAACTCTGCATCTTTTTCTAAAAAATATGCATCTAACATTATTGATCTAACATTATTTTTACGATATTCTCTTCAACTTATTTTGTAAAGTTTTCCCAATCGAAGGAAAATTAAATTTTTTCAACACTTAAAATGTACTGTAAGCTCGCAACTGTTTTGGTACAAGCTACATAGACGGATTTCGTTACAATAGGCAATTTTAATTCGATATAAGTAATTCGATTCGATTCAAAACTGTACAGGAACAACTAAGATTCTTCTCAACTATCTTCAGAAAGCATACTTTTCATACACTGAAAGTATAAGGCTATGTCTAACTTTGTCGTAGACTGTTAATTGAGCCATCCACACTTTCGATCTGACTGAGTTGGTTGAGTGTGAAAAGATATAAAATAAGCCATATAATCAGCGACAGCCAAATTAATGCTGTTCTTAAGAAGGAAGGACCTATCGCGTATGCAGGAAAGAAGGCTCGTAAAATGTCTGGGAGTTATTTAAAAAGAAAACCCCGGCATAATCAAAGCGTAGAATACTTAATTACGCTGTAACAGTTTAAGAACAAAGATCCTCAAACTTTTGGTTGTTGTACAATTTTTGCTTGTCATGAAAACAAAATGTCATCTTATTCGAATAATTGATTTCCGAGAAATTAGGGGGAAAAGTTCCCGAAGATGTAATTTTCATCAAAGTCATAAAAAAATTCTTAGGTAAGATTTTTTTAAAACGAGCGTATTTCTGGAGAACTCATAAAAACTTTATTAAGTGTTTTTTATTTTTTTGCAAAAATAAATTATTAGTGTGGTTTTTGAAAATAAAAAAAAAAGTTTCAAATATAGGGGTCAGTCAAAAAGTATGAGAATGTGTTGTTGTGCATTTCCCAACCGTATACCTATTTAAAAAAGAAAAAACAAAAAGAAAATTTTGAAAAAAATTAAAAAAAATTGCTTACACAAAAAAAAATTCGCAAAAAAATACCATTTTCACAGTATGTTCCCAATACTAGTTGATATAAGAAAAAAAAAAATTCGCAAAAAAAAAATTGCAAGGGTAAAAGGTGGCCTTAATTCTTTGTAATCCATGGAATTTGAAATTCACCCCACATTTAAAAATTCACATTAGATCCCAAAAAGATCCAAGATCAAAAGATCCAGAAAATCGAAATTTTTATTACCTAGTCATACAATCTCAATAGAACTTATTGTCTAAAGATCAAATCGTTTAAAAATCAACGTGAAACTATTGGCCATGCAATCATAAATTTTTGTTAAGGAATTCCTAAGAGTTCTATATAAGACAATGACTCACCTGTGAGAAAATATTTATACTATTTTAGAGAACTAAAAAAGTTAAAAAGAAAAAAGAAAGTAAAATATACAGGTGATATATTTTTCACACTCGTGAGAAAATAGCCAGTTGTCACTCCTACTTTGTATAATTGTATGGCTGATACAAAAATTACTCCCAAACATCTGCTATGCTTTCAAATACTTTCTTCTGCTCTCGCATTTCAAAATAACTACTGTACACTAAGAGAAAAAAATATTGAATTTATCCAAAAACTTTTTTAATTTATCCAAAAAGCGAGTCAATTTTGCACTAATAACGCACTTGCATTATCGCCTACGTAAATATTTAGAATTTATTTAAATACTTTTTAATTAAATAAAATATTTGAATATTTAAACAGAATTAATAAATATATATTAAAATTATGCACGAATTTTTTTAAAATATCTTTCAAATATTTAATATTTGAAAATAAAACTATAGCATTTAAAGAAAATTTATATAAAAATATTGAATTTAAAAAACATCATATTTAAATTCAATAAGAATTAGAATTTATAAGAAGCAAAATATGCAGGTAAATGACAACCAGTGCAAGACATCCGTCAGAAAATATCAAGTTGTCACTCCATCCTACATCATTTCATTAAGCGACCACCCATCGCACTCACAAATCATCTTGGCCAAGCATCCAGGCTATATTACCCTTGCAACAAAAACTAAACGAGAACTATAAGAAACCTGCAACTGAAAGAAATAAACTGCAGGAACAGAGTGGGATGCTTAAATACGGGAAAAAACGATTGTAAGGAAAATATTTGACTTATCCACTTAAATATATAAATAAAATTTATACTCAAGAGTGGATAATGTTAATATACGTTCTTTCCCTTAGTATACCTAAGAAATCTTTTGACATATCCATACAATTGCTGCACAAGGCAAAAATAGAACATTAAGGCATTAGAACTATAGAACGAAACTGAAGTATGTAGAACAAAAGATTAAATATAACATACTGTACAGTATGAAGGAGGATATACTGTACTGTTTTTTTTTTTTTTTTTATTAGTTTACCCCGATTGAGGAACATAAATGCTCAATATATAAGAAAGTTTCATAATAAGAAATTTTACTTTATAAGCAAATAACTTTATTAAATACTAAAAATTTAAAAAAAAAAGTCAGTGCAACTATTTTCCTTTTACTTTAAAATCGTTATGTTCACCAATTTCGTAAATGTACTTCAAGTAGTTTATTATTTTATTTCGAAACTAGTCTTAATGCTCTTAAATTATCCTTAATATACTTAAACGTGACTTAACATTTAATTAGAAATTGATGTCAAAATTATATGTTTTGTTTTTTTAAAGATACTTATCCTATATTTGATTAACCGTTTTCATTAACGCCGAAATCGTTGTGATATCGAAAGCGCAATCAACCGTTATATATGTAGTTGCGATTGCGAAGTTATCACAAGACTTTATATCGTTAATAATAAGCTATTTATTCTAATCATAAACATATGTATGTTTCCCGATACGAATACTGGCTGCTACGATATTATCTCCAAATTAATATTAAATACAAAGGTAATTTAGTTCTTGTCTAGTGATTATATGTATCATTCAGGACTTATCTTCCTTTTCAAAATAAGTTGACAATTAGCCATTTAGTTAATATCATTTTTAGTTACCAAGTTAGGGTAACTAGTTTTAAGATAGATAGTTTTAATAGAACTAAAGTTAAAATTTAGTAATTTTAAGATAACATTTATAGGTCATGTATACACATAATCTCAAAAGTAGCTTAGAAAAGCCAGTTTACGTGAGTGTAACCTAAAATATCTCAATATCCTTATGTTATGGGCAAATTTTAATCTTGGACTCAAATTTGGCTCATTGGCTTTGAAAATGACCCTTTGCTGCCTCATAATAATCATGACCTCATTTTTCGTAGACCTGTTCCATTATTTGATCGTAGTCTGTTGCCTCTTCTGCCTACCTTGCATGTGTTTTTAGTTTATAGAGAATTTACTCTGAAATTTTAAGATAGCGTGTACGTACAGTTTGACAAGCACTGAAAAATCAAACTAAACTGCTTGAGAAGTACCGAAGTGGCAATTTTACAGCAAATGGAAAATTTGCCCTAAAATTCTAAAAACCATGTGGCACTATTTTAAGAAGGCCTTAAAAAGTTAAATGTGACAGTTTGGCAAGCATTTGAAAAGGGAACTAAAACATTTGAGAAGCATTCAATTTACAGTTAAAGAAACCCTTAAGCTCGAATGTGACCTTCAGGATTGTGAAAAAGGAGTGTGAATAGATATGCCACGCTCTCCCACAAAAACATGCATATTTTCCAAAGAAAAAAATACGAATTGGCCATATTTATCTGTTTTGGTCCAAAGTGTCATAGAGTTTTACCATTTTTCGTCAATATATTTGACATGGTAAAGCTAGGGAAAAAAAAATTTACGAAAGTGCTCTTTCTGATTTCGTGATTTTTTTCATGATTCGAGGGCACCATCTTTCAAAACGGCGACTTTATTAACAAAAATTATCAAAATTTTAGATTTTTTTTTTAACTTTTCATATTATCTTTTGGGGAAAAGATTATTGAGAGTGACAAAAAAACTATTTACTCGGTGTCATATAGGTGTGTATGATACTTCAAGATCCTGGTGCAAAAATTTTAGAACAAATGTTTGTATACAAAAGATCAAGAACTGGATCTACGGATCTAGGTTTTACCGTTATCTGCGGGATGTGACGGCCGAATTTTGATTTAAATTGAAAAAATTTTATGTGTTAGATGGAGGATTCGGGCCTGGCGGTTCGTAAAATTCTCTTGGATAGATACACGCACTTTAAAGCATTTGGCCACAAAAATAACATTTTATTTATTCATAAAAGAATCACTAAGAATTTTTTGGAAGTTCTTTACACCTATGAGATAAATTTTAATAAATTGTTGAAATTGCTTCAACCGGGAACTTGTTGCGACAGAGAACCGCTGCTCGATGCTACTTTAAATCATCGAGCTCAGACAGTTGGAAACAGTCTCATCACACGCAGCTTTATTATAACTAATTGTTATTGTTTTAATTGAAACTATTTGGAAAGAAATTAAATACATTTGCTTTTGACCCAGTGCGTTGTTTACCCATGCATGCGACAGAAACTCAACTACTGGTCATCATCATTGCGACATATTTATTTTCGCACAATTTTTATTTAAAAAATTTGACAAATTAGTTAATAATGTTGAACACTAAGTGGCTGCTGACGGCAACAAAAAAAAAAAAAAAAAAAAAAAAACAACAACCAACAACAATTAGACATTTGTTTCGCTGCGATTTCTTTAAGCATTCGAACATTTATTGATTGCATTAAGACGTGTGCGTCTGTGCTGCAGCAAAGACATGTTTCAACAGTCGCTTCACAGTGGGTCGGTCGCCTTTAAGAGGCCGTACCTGAATGGGGCTTAGCTGCTACCGCAACGCATGGTGGGCGCAGCCACATTTAATTTGTTCAAAGTTTTCGCGTTGCTACTTAATATTTGTTGTTTGTCTTCCAATCTATATAAGGCGGCAGCTTTATAGTTGTTGTTTTAGTTTTATTTTTATTTTTTTTTTTTTTTTTTTTTTGTTTCTATGTGCTCAACTAATTTGACGTACAAAGCTTAATAAAGATAAGTGAGCGATATAAACAACAACATTGAAACAGTTTTTTTCGAATGCCTCAAAATATGCTGTGCTAATCACTAAAATCAATTAATTGATGAATTTGGCAAATGGAATGTTTTGTTGTTGTTGTTTGTATTATTATGCAATTAAATTTTTTTAAAGAAATATCGAGTTTTCCCCTCACAACATAGATTATATACGAAGAATTCACTTCATCCTTCAGAAATTAAATCAATTTTACCTAAAAACTATCTAAGACATATTACCTAAGAACAATCTAACTCAACAAAATCAGATGTAATGAAAATCATGATTAAATAAATTTAACTTCTTTTAATATTAAAAAATATGTAGCGACCATTTCCGAGTGCGTTAAGAAGTTCGTAAATCATTCGATGCCAATTCGAGACCAGGTTCGAACCCCAGTTATAACGAAAATTGTTTACAATTGGAGTTAAAAAAAAAAATCAAATCTGGCAAAACATAAGTATAAACCAACAACACGCGTTTTGAATAATTTAAAGTTCCTGTCGACGAATCTGGCAGCAACATTTTTTTCATCAGTTCAGGATTTTGAGTGCACTGGATTTGCCTTGATCTGCCCACTTCATTAACAAATTCAATTCAATTGTTTTAGAAAAGCATAAAAATTGAAATAGAACAATAATTCCATCTTTACCTGATGAGATGAAAGGCAAAGTAGTCTAAGCCACAGACAATATCAACCGCACTAAATAGATTTAAAAAATTTTCATAATTTCTATGCGGCTTGGATCACTTTACAGTACTAATATTCAAGTATATAAAAAATATACATACAGCCATGGACACATAAATAGCACAAATGTCAACTTATTTTTTAAACGTTTCGTTTGAACCTAAAAATGCATTCATTAACTGTAGTTATAATTTTTTGAGACTGCATTGTGACGTTGTTTAAAACTCCGAGAGAGATGTACCGTTACTTACTTTTATTTGCTCAGGCCATCTCTTTCTGTAAAGGCATGTACGATCTGCTGTGGTCATATAAATAGCACACATGTTAGTTGGTGAATAAAAGTTAACAAGATCGGGTGTATGTAAAAATGTTAGAGTTGTATTCAGTTAATTTCGCCGATTCTAAATAAAATGGGTCGTGGGAAACATTGCACTCCGGAAAAAAAGGTATATAACGCACGAAGTAAGTCGATAAGGCAAAACCATCTGAAATTGCGGATATTCTCCAAATTTCGCGAAAAATGGTTTATAATGCACTCAAGCTGGTTATATTAAATTGTTGAAATCATTTCGAGAATAAGCCGCGCAATCCTAGACCGCGTAAAAACACCGCTTCTACTGATTGACTTATAGCTCACAAAAGTAAGGCTGATCCTTTCAAGTCAGTAAAGCAAATTATGAGGGAAATAAATGAAGAAAATAACCCGAATGTTTCAAGAAAACTAGTATCTAGGAGACTACATGAAGCTAATCTTTATGGACGCATTAGCCGAAGAAAGCCGCTCTTAACAAAAAAAAATTTAAAGGATCGATTAGCGTTTGCAAGGGCCCATGTGAATAAAGAAGACCAATTTTGGAAAAACGTGCTCTAAACTGACGAAACTAAATTTAATAGGGTTAGACCAGATGGAAAAACTTTTGTTCGGCGCCCCAAACGCCAAGAGTTGAATCCTAAGTATACAAAACTATCATTAAAGCATGGAGGAGGGAATTGAATGGCTTGGGGAGGTTTTTCCTGGCACGGCGTTGGGCCAATTTTTCGTGTACGAGGAATAATGGACAAAAATATGTATTAAGATATTTTTAATAACCAGATGGAACCATTTGCATTTGAGAATATGCCTATTAGGTGGACTTTTATGCACGATAATGATCCAAAAAACACGACAAAGGTTGTGATTGATTGGCTAAAAAAGGAAAAAATAAATATTTTGAATTAGCCGGCTCAAAGACCCGACCTCAATCACATAGAAAATTTATGGAATGATGTGAAGGTCACCATAAGCAACCAAAATTTTCGAAATTTAGATGAGTTATGGAGTGGAATTGAGAAGGCTTGGTACTCTCTTCCGAAGGATAAGGTCAGGAAGCTTGCGGAGAGTATGGGACGAAGATGTCGGGCTGTTTTGGACAATTCGGGATACAGTACCAAGTACTAGTAAGCATATTCGTAAGCTCATTGCAAAATAAAAATAAATTACTATGTCTTTTTTTCAGAATCCAAATTGTGCTATTTATATGTCCACCTCAGATAAGGAGCAATTTCAGGTTTTTGATTAATTTTCTAAGTTTTAATTCGTAATTACAAAGTTACCACTGATTTTAAGTTTTTAATGCTTAAACTCAAATACCATGAAATAAATTCTTGTTTTCCTCTATATATTTTATTAAAATTCATGTGAAACACTGTACATGTATTTTTGTGCTATTTATGTGTCCACGGCTGTATGTATATCAAAAAGTTATCATTGGATTCTCTGGGTTATTGCTCAATTATAAAAATTTTAACTACATGTGTAAGTCTGGCATCGGGACATAGTTAAAAATATGTTTCTTTTTCTCATAAATAGTTGTTTTTTAATAAATCTAAGTTTATCCATTTTCTGAAAACTTACCGTCCAAGTCTTAATTATGGAGTAAGGAAGGAGGAAAGGATCCTTAAATTACAATTTTGCAAATACTGAAAAATTACCAAGAAATTGGTAGAAATTCAAGACAAGAATTGAAATTCTATTGAAAAAGTTTAAGTACTGTAATAGTGCAGTTCGACGAAACTAAAAAAATCGCCCCAAAACGTTTAGGAAGGAGTTTTTTCGAAAAAATTAAACTTTTTTCAAAAAAAAAAATTTTCTTTTTTGAAGCTGTATTTTATGTAAACCAATTTTTTTTCATTATTAAAGTATAACTATGTCAGATTTGTCCCGGACATTTTAGTCCAAAAATACTCGTTGATAAGGTGAAACGTGTAAAGACCTTAACTTTGCGGTGACCAAGATTGCTCAAAAACTACTCATTCGATTGCTAGCAAATTTTTCACACTTTGTTAAGGACTCATTAAGGTGTGTTCCTATTTTTTTAAATATATTTTTTATTTATAACCTAAAATAACCTCATTTTTGTGCACAAACAATGAACATTTTCTTTCTACTCCCGCCCTTTTGTCAAAAATTAATATTTTCAAAAATCAACTATTAAACGCCAAAGAACTTTTTACTAAAACAAAATAAAAAATTTTTGAAGTGAAACTTCTTAGGCGGCGCTTCGAAATTTGAACGAGAATATTGAGGAGTGAAATTTCAAGGTCAATTTACTTCATTTCGTTACACGATAGAGAAGAAAGATATGTTTTATAGTAGAGAGAATGAGAGAGATATACATTGTATAAAAGACTGAAAAAATATTTTTGTCACCGCTGAGTATCAAACCTGCTAACTCAAGATTACAAAGGTGACGTCCTATCTATTGTGCTAAACTTTTCATGTGGAAATATTCTCTACATACTAATTAATCAAACTACTTTTGCTGTAGATGCCCAACGAGAAAAAAAAGCGTTTCTAGAAATAACGGTTTTTATGCGCATTTTTGGTATGCTTTGAGGATGTGCTTTTCAGAGTTCAGAGTTGTGGAGCTCATATTTTTATACACGTTTTGTTCAAAGCTAATGCAGCGGGGAAATGGCAGAGCAGTAAAGCGTTTAATTGTAATGCCAGTGGTCCGAGTTCCACCTCGCATCTTACAAAACATAAAATTTTCTCGCTTTATTTTTTTTAAAGAGCTTTTTTAACTATTTGTTAACTATTAAGAAGCGCTTTCATCTTAGGACATCCAATATAAATTTTAATTTGGTTTACTTAAAAAGCGCTCCAGACGTGTGAAGCGCTATGGCAGAAGCGCTTGTTTAGTGCTTTTAAGGCGCTTCGATTACCGCAGATTGTGTGCTGATTGTATTCTATGTGTGGTTGATAGGGGGGCTGCCATGACTCGGGTAGAAGAGAGAACGTGACGTAGAGTTCTATCTTATGAAAAATACGTGTCAGTGGTTAGTGAAATCGTAACGTAACCTATCGCAGCGATGGGTTCTATTCCAGATAGAACTCTTCGCCACGTTACGTTGCATAGCTTTACGATTGCATAATCGAGCCTTTAAACTAAAATGGTTCTTATTCTAGAAGAGGAAGAGTGTATACAAAGAAGAAGTTTCACTTCTTTGCTGTATACACGGTATAATGCATCTTTTTTTTTTTAGATGAATCAGTCTCCAGATATCTTGTTCACCGCAAATTTAAGGTCTTTCGCGTCATTGTACGCATTGTACCGGAGGCCCTTAAACAAACTATAAAAGTCAAAAGTGTAACCAGGGTTCCAGAAAAAAATTCTGAATAATATGCTTGAAAACGGAGCGAAATAGGCAATAAATAATGTTTTTTACGGGTTTCCTTAGAAGGTACCCAAATTCGGGTCGCACAAGTAGAGGGGTCGATCGATATGATACGAGTTTAATAACCTCATAATATTTGAAAAACGCCATGTCTCGAAACGAACCAAAATATGACAAAAATAAAGATTTTTGGAACGTACCAGTAGAGGGGTCGGTAGATAGTATGATTATCAATAAAATAGATAAAACACCATGGGCCTTACCAATAGTAAAGAGCTGATACTAAGAAAAAGCTGGCACTAATAAGTATAAGCTTTTCGTTAGTAGTCAACTTTTTATTTCTCCGTACAAATAAACGAGAGGAGCACTGGGAGAATGGTCAGTCGATATGGTACAATTTCTTCAAAAAATTAGAAAAAAACGCTGTATCTCGAAATCGAAGTAATATACGGCAAAAATAAAGATTTTTTGGGCGCACAAGTGGAGGGGTCGGTCCATTTTATTCTCAATAAAATAGAAAAAAAAGCCATATCTCAAATTTATCTCGAAAACAAAGCAAAAAAGTATTTGAAAACGATTTTAACGAGTTTTCTAATTGAACCCAAATTCGGGCGCACACGAAGTAAAGGGGTCGATCGATATGATAACTTAACCTATTCACCTTACTAACTTAACCGTAACTTAAAAACGCCATATCTTGAAAACGAGGCCAGATAGTCCAAAAATAACAATTTCTACGCCAAATAGGCCAAATCAAATCGTACACGTAGTGAGGTCGATCGATACGGTACCATTATCTCAAAAATTAGAAATTGTTGTAGTATTTCAGAAACAAAGCAAGATAGGGTTTGAAAATGATTTTTAAGGGTTTTCTAGAGGGAAATCCAAATTCGGGCGCACGAGTAAATGAGTCGATCGATATGATACCTTAAAAAAATAGTAAAAACGCCATATCTTGAAAACAAGGCAAAATAGGCCAAAAATAACCCAAATTCCGATCGCAAGCATAGAAAGGTCGCTCGTTACGATAACATAACCTCAAAAAATTTAAAAAAAGTCATGTTTTGAAAACGAAACAAAAAAGACCCGCCCCAACAGTAAAGGACGCCAAAATTGGGGCGCACGCGTATGGAAGGGGTCGGTAAATATGAAATCAATAAAAACAAAATTCAAAACATATAAAACTCAAGACATTTTTCTATATTCTACTTCAGTTGGGATCAGCTTAAGTTTTCTTACATTGTTCTAAGCTTGGATGGTATTTTTGAAGTGTATCTTCTTAGGCGGCGCTTCGAAATTTGAACGAGAATATTGAGGAGTGAAATTTCAAGGTCAATTTGCTTCATTTCGTTACACGATAGAGAAGAAAGATTTGTCTTACAGTAGAGAGAATGAGAGAGATATACATTGTATAAAAGACTTAAAAAATTTGCTTGCCACAGCTGAGGATCGAACCTGCGAGCTCAAGATTACAAAGACAACGCTCTGTATAACGAGCTAAACTCTTCATATAAGAATATGCTCTATATATCAATTAATCAAACTACTTTTGCTGTAGATACCCAGCGGGAAAATAAAAAGCGTTCCTAGAAATAGCGCTTTTTATGCGCATTTTTTGTGTGCTTTGAGGATGTGCTTTTCAGAGTTCAGAGTTGTGGAGCTCATATTTTTATACACATTTTGTTCATAACGAAAACAACGGGGAAATAGCAGAGCAGTAAGACATTTGATTGTAATGCCAGTGGTCCGAGTTCAGTCCTCGCATCTTATAAAATTTTCTCGCTTTGTTTTTTGTTTTTTTTTTTAAAAGAGCTTTTTAACTATTTGTTTGTTAAGAAGCGCTTTCATCCTAGGACATCCAATATAAATTTTAATATGAATTTGGTTTACTCAAAAAGCGCTCCAGGTGTGTGAAGCGCTATGGCAGAAGCGCTTGTTTAGGGCTTTTGAAGCGCTTCGATTACCGCTGGGTGGCAAAAGCCGCAGATTTTGTGCTGATTGCGTTCTATGTGTGGTAGATAGGGGGTTTGCCATGACTCGGGTAGAAGAGAGAAAGATTCAGCAAAGCAGAAGTGAATAAGAGAGTTGCCCTGAGCGCATTATGATTTTCGCAAAGTAGACTCTCATGCCAATATTTTTTTAGAATACCAAAGTTGTTATATCTTTGATTCAATATATTAATATAAACTCTATGAATTTTTCTCATATTACACATATTATATTCATAATATTGCGATATAAAATTATATAGAAACCCAAATTCATGAAGCATATGCTGTCGCCCATGACGCCAACTTCAGACTGTTCGCAAGAAAAGTTTGAATAAGTTCTTTCAATAGATAACTATTTTATACATATTGTAGTTATATAATTTTATATCGAAACTAGCAACCCGCCGCAGCTTTGCCCGCGATGTATCTTGAAATAAATTAACGCATTTTTTGTAAAAACTTTGTCTTATTATCGTTTTAATCTAATATATAAAATTCTTCTGTCACGGGGTGCGTGATCGAACTCCTCCGAAACGGCTCGACCGATTTTCGTGATCCTTAGCGAGGATATTAGTCAGGGGTGAGAATCGAACAACATCTATTTTTCATCCCCCTAAAATAAGGGGGCGTGGCACCTCCCATACAACCCAAATCTACGGTAGCGAATAGCTCTGAAGTTATAGGTCGCATAGTATCGGAATTCGGTGTTCTATCTCAATTTACAAGAGCCGTTCCACACGTAAAATTTTATGGGCGTTGAATGTGGGGCGTGGCAATTTTTCAGCCAAATTTTCAGTATAACTTTCAAGCTATAAGTCACACATTAATGAAACTCGGTTAGAACGTTCTATTTAGTCGTGTATTTCGACTTGCAAAATTGAGCCAGTATAGGCCAAAGGGGTGTGGCACCGCCCATACAATTAAAATTTATGATATCGAATAGCTTTGGAACTAAATGCCGTATAATAATGAAATTCAGTATGGAGTTGCCACTTGGTGATATATCTACTATAAAACTGGGATGGGTTTTGAAAAAAGGGGTGTGGCTCCGCCCATACACTTTAAATTTTTGATATCAGATAGCTTTGGAACTAAATGTCGTTTAACAACGAAATTCAGTATGGAATTAATATTGGGTGATATTCTTCTACTAGAAAACTGAGACGTCATTGAACAAGGAGGTGTGGCTCCGCCCATACAAGCCAAACTTGCGATATCGAATAACTTTGGAATTGTAAGTAGCACAGCCTCGAAATTTGGTTATCAATTTCCACGAGTCTTTCCAGTTAGAGATAGAGATACAGATAGAGATAGAGATAGAGATAGAGATAGAGATAGAGATAGAGATAGAGATAGAGATAGAGATAGAGATAGAGATAGAGATAGAGATAGAGATAGAGATAGAGATAGAGATAGAGATAGAGATAGAGATAGAGATAGAGATAGAGATAGAGATAGAGATAGAGATAGAGATAGAGATAGAGATAGAGATAGAGATAGAGATAGAGATAGAGATAGAGATAGAGATAGAGATAGAGATAGAGATAGAGATAGAGATAGAGATAGAGATAGAGATAGAGATAGAGATAGAGATAGAGATAGAGATAGAGATAGAGATAGAGATAGAGATAGAGATAGAGATAGAGATAGAGATAGAGATAGAGATAGAGATAGAGATAGAGATAGAGATAGAAATAGAGATAGAAATAGAGATAGAGATAGAGATAGAGATAGAGATAGAGAAAGAGATAGAGATAGAGATAGAGATAGAGATAGAGATAGAGATAGAGATAGAGATAGAGATAGAGATAGAGATAGAGATAGAGATAGAAATAGAGATAGAGATTGAAATTGAGGTTGAGGTTGAGGTTGAGATTGAGATTGAGATTGAGATTGAGATTGAGATTGAGATTGAGACTGAGTTTGAGATTCAGATAGAGATAGAAATTATTTCCGCTACGACAGCATCGCGTCGGGTACCAGCTAGTAGGTTTATTTTTTTCATGACATGTTAATTGCAATCATGTAATAATTTCGGTATAAACAATGTTCTTTGACGTGTTTGTGTTATTCGTCAGAATAAATTGATTTCAGAAATTTCCTATCCTAGAAATAGCAACATATAACTGCCCATGGAAAAAGCAGCTTTCTTGTAAAAAAGTAAAATTCATTCATAATATTTACATTTGTGTCGATCTCACATCAAGTAATTTGATTTCCACTTGATTTTCTGTGGTGGGGTTTTTTAAGTAAAAAAATAAGGTTTTAGGCAATCGTTCATAATTTGTTTGCTTGTAACTAAATCGATAGGGTCTCTTTGAGGAAAAGTAAGCTTAAATAATTAACTTTCGTTTGGTATAACAACCATGGAAAAATATTAAGCACAGACAATTTTATGCCGATTTAAGGAAACATGGCTAAAAATGCCATCCAACCCATACCAATACGCAGCTTCAAAGCGATGTAATTTGCATCGCACGGCGTTTCAATTTAAGCTTAAATTGTTACCATAAATTTCATGCACTTCTATTTTGCAGCTTAAGAATTCTGCACGCAGCTATTCAACGTTTTGAACAGAAACACTCTCTCTGAATAATGAAACATTGAAGCAGCAGCAACAAACGACGTGCTTGGAGAAAATTCTTCAAATTTTGCATTCTGCTGTTCGCGAACAAAGAGCTATCTCTCTCTGCTTTAATGCAGAGAAACTCTTTTCTGAGCATTGAGCAGTATTTTGTAGCGAAACCAAAGCAAATTTCTGCTAGCTGCAAGCAATAACAGCGTCGAAGCCAATGAAAAAATCAATGCTTGCAAGAAAATGATTCAATTTTTCAATAAAATATGAATTTTACGACCAAACTATTGATCTTAGATGCACGTCACCATGGACTTTTTTGTTGGAATCGGCAAGATCATTCATTTGTTCATATATCATATTCACTTATCTTTTACGGTTTAAGCAGAAAATGGAAAAAAGCGCCAAATTTTTCCAAAAATACCGAATTTTGCCAGTTTCTTAGCCAATAGCTTCTAAGCTTTGAAATATTTGAATATTTTAAGTATACGGTGTTAATTTACAATTAATTCCGATTTGAATAGTGAAAATTTCATTTAAATCCGTTCAGCCGTTCTTGAGTTTACTTTCATCAACGCCAAAAAGGCAACATTTCAAGTTTCATTTTTATATAATAGTAAGATATTGTTAATAATAGAAAGTATTATTTGATATAAGTAATATTAATACGTACATATGTTGAATTAAAAAATATATCAAGTTGTATTCTGTATTCACATCTATATGTAAATACGACGCAAATTGGCTATCGAATTAATTGCTTTTCGGCCATAGGTCCATACCAATAAATATTAAATAAATAGAAATTTTTTTATAAAAACTTTTTATTGTAGTTCTTTTGCTTAAAAAGCTCTCTCTTTGCCTTTAAGGGTTGATTATGCAATCGTAAAGCAACGCAACGTAACGTGACATAGAGTTCTATCTCATGAAAAATACGTTTAAGTGGTTAGTGAAATCGTAACGTAACCTAGCGCAGCGATAGATTCTATTCCAGATAGAACTCTACGCCATGTTACGTTGCGTAGCTTTACGATTGCATAATCGAGCCTTTACACTAAAATGGTTCTTATTCTAGAAAAGAAAGAGTGTATACAAAGAAGAAGTTTCACTTCTTTACTGTATACACGGTATACTGTATCTTTTTTTTTTTTGTTTTTGTTTTGAATTAACATCTCCTTACTTCACTGCTTGTTCTGAAATGCGACTTCAGAAGGAAAGAAGTACTTGAAAGCATGGCAGATAGCTTGCCAGTCATTTTTGATATGCTTGCGCAGATAGATTTAATAGGTACGGTTGGCGGGTTTTAACTCATAAAAATGAAATTTGTTTTTTTGTTGCACTGTGTTGCGCCTAACAAGCCACAAGGGACTAACCTCAGTTAATTTTTGCTGTTGCTTCTAAAAAAACAAAAAGCTTAAATGTCATAAATGTGTCTATTCGTTCTTTTATTATTCTTGTTATTGTTGTTGTTGTTGTTGTTTCTTCACACCACTTAGCCAACTTTAACAAAACTTTTACTATTTTTACCAGTTTTATATGAATTAACCTCATCAAGGTCTCTAGTTTTCAAAAGTTTTAGGCAACTATACATAAAATGTACAACAAAAACGCGAATTAATGAAAAAATATTTTTCACTTAAACTAATTGACCCACACACGACTCCCAATTCCAAATCTTTAACAAGCATTGCGTGCTTTGTCATTCATCATTAATTAATGTCCATCTGTTAATTAATATTTAATGCATTTCTTTGATTTTGCCTTGAAAGAAATCAATTACTAAGCAACACTTTTTTGGTTTTTTTTTCGCTCCCATCACTTTCTAGGCTTGAAGAAATTTCTCGCTCAATATCCATCAATTTTTCTTGTCGATGGCGATTACGTGCAGGTTAATTCTTACCAGAACACATCGACCGATGATGGCAGCTATGGTGGCAGGCGCGACTACATAAAAGAGGCTAAAGACTATTTCAAGAATAAGATGCTGCAGTATGGCATCGGTGTCGAGGTGCCAGTCAAGAGTTTGCTGGGGCATCGCAGTCAGGCATCACCACAGGTGCGCCACATTTCAGGTGAGTTAAGTTTTATTTAGCTTAGCTTTAAACGCAATCAATATAATAACGTTGCACTCATTCCGTCGTCATTCAGGTCAGCACATACAGGAATTCATTAACTTCCTCACAAAGCATACGGATACCTTCTGTGTGGTTGATGATCATGTGACGCTGGTCGGCTGTGAAAACATGACCGACTTGCCCGCCTCGGAGCGGCTGCATTTGCCGCAAACCAACATCGACACAAAGGGCACACAACAGATGCTGGACTTTTTTGCACAGTGCATAGAGATCAAGGGTCCCATTCTTGTGGATCAGCTCTTTCATCTGGTGACCACTAAGTTTCCGCAGGAACAGTGGCTGCGCATGTTCAAGACGCCCAGCGATTTGATGACGTTCTTACGTCTCTTTTCCGACTGCTTCCACATACAAGCAAATCTAGTCACGCTGTTGCAAAAGCCCAAGCTCAGCGACTCACATATCCAACAGGCGCAGGCAAAGTCGCGTGAGCAGTATAATGTGACAATGCACAACAATAACAACAACAATAGCGCTAATGCGCTGCAGCCGCCGCTGAGCGCTGTGCAGCAGCGCTTGCAATCGCCCGTCTTTCGCAACAATAACGGTGCAAATATCAACAATTACAACAATAATTTGAACAACAATAATAATATTGTTGTGCCGCTCAACTTCAAGTTGAATGCGCCTGTTTCCAACATGGCTGGCATGCCAACAGCTGAGCGCACATCGGAACCCAATTCGGGCTTCGATAGCTACGTGCCGATGTCTGAATTGAAGCTGGAGAATCTTTGCGAGCGCAACTGCCCAAGTCCTAGCACCTGCTCATCGTACGGTACTAATCAACAGTCGCAAAACAATCACCCGCCCCAGCAACAGCAGCAGCAGCAGCATGTTGTCAACAACCATGTCGCCCCAACGTCAGCAGAGCGTACTATAAACAGCGCCAATCAAACGCTGAAGCAGCGCATAAATAATCTGGTGATACGCACTTTGGCTGAGAACTATGAGAAGGACAAGCAGACGCTGGCCAATCAGCAGCAAGGCGCTGGATCCAACTCAGCTGGCTACAATCCACAAAACTCCTCACATTCGAGTCCTGTGCATTCGTCGCTGATCACTGCTAATGCCAATTTGGGAGCATCACCAAGTCACAACTACTTTGTGGGCGACACCTGGAAGATTAAAGTACTGCAAAATACAAGCGTCATTGCCAATATCAAGCAGAGTCTTTTCGTTACCGAAGCAATGCTTAAGTTTGCTCAGCAGCGCGATCAATGCATTGTCATTTCATTGGATTGCGAGGGTATCAATTTGGGACTGAAGGGTGAAATCACCTTAATTGAAATTGGTACCACGCGAGGCGAGGCTTTCATCTTTGACGTGCTCAGCTGTCCCGAAATGGTCACCGATGGCGGCTTGAAAACTTTGCTAGAACACGAAAATGTCATCAAGGTTATTCATGATTGCCGCAACGATGCGGCGAATTTATATTTGCAGTTTGGCATACTGCTGCGCAACGTCTTCGATACACAGGTGAACAGAGCACTATGCTACTTCTTCTTGCTCATATTAACTTTTAACTCTTATTTCACAGTCAGCGCATGCCATCGTGCAGTTCCAGGAGAGCGGTAAGCAGGTCTACAAGGCTAAGTATATTTCACTCAACTCCCTGTGTGAGCAGTACAATGCTCCACTTAATCCCATCAAGGAACAACTCAAGCATATCTATCGTCGTGACCAGAAATACTGGGCCAATCGACCGCTCAATCGCGAAATGCTGCTCTATGCCGCCGGCGATGTGTTAGTGCTCATCAACGATCAGCTCTATGGCATTTTGTCTAGGTGGATTTTGCTACAATTTTTTCACTTTCTATCCAAAGCTAACATTTTTCATTTTTCAGACAAATCAAGCCAGAAAATCGGCAGCTTTTCTCTGAGTTGTGTACCGAACAGATTCTCATGCAAATCAAGCCGCAAGAGGTTAAAATTCGCAAAAAGCAACGCAAAATTAGCACCGAAGTAGCTGACCTCAAGCAAAAACTAGCGCAGACAAACAAAAGCATTGTGCTCTCGAATCGTGAGATACGTCTATTGAGGTGTGTTGCAGTTGTTGCTGTTCATAGTGGGCAATAGTAATAATGAAAATCTTTGTTCTGCTTAATTTTTGCAGATATATGGACTTGACTGAGGATGAGAAGGAACGCTTGAAGGGTTTCTATAAGGTTGCCAAAAAACTGGAGAAAATGGAATCAGTCGGCAATCAGAACAGGTGAGGCATTTATTTATGCTTGTTCACTAAATATTAGCCGTACCCTAGTGCCCAACGGGGTTTCTTTATCATTTCTTTCCGTTAGTAATGGAAGATGCCCTCCCTGACTGTTGTCAATAGTTCATAAATATGGTTTAGATAGTCACCGAAGGTACATTTGAGGGAAATGTAATCTTTTGAATTGTAATTCAAATGGAATTGTTTGGAAGTTTCCAAGCTACTACACATCAATGCGTGTACGCCTCTTGATGCGTCCGTAGAAGTAGAAGATTTTTTACAAAAATCGTGGTAAAAATCGGATAAATTTTTTTAATATAAAAATTTCGTAAAAAAGAAAGAAATTGCATTAAACAACGATCTTTAATCACACCGCATGTTCAACAATATCTATCAACATAAAGGGTTATCCATTTTCTCCTTGGGACAGTTAAGTTTAAAAACACTGAAAATGCAGATTTCGATAAAAGCATATTTTATTTCGTTATAATGTTTGGACTTTGCCATTGAATACAATATTATTCAAATGTCCTCCACGGCAGTTTTCGACTACATCGATTAACATACGGCCATGGTGTTCAGAATTTTCAAAAAAATAGGAAACATTAACACCACACGACCATAATTCACAACAGACAGTCGCTTTTTGCGGATGCAATGGCTTCTCCACAATCGCTTTGGGATTTTAAGAGCCCCCATATATGGCAATATTGATTATTCACATATCCACCTAACAAGAAATGGGCTTCATCACTTCAAAAAAAAAAATTGCATTTAAAACGTTGGATCTTATAAAATGGCAAACCTTTAACTACACAAAATCCAGTTTGGAGGACATGAACATTTGACAGGATAACAGAAAATAGTATAAAGAAAGTAACTGTCAATTTTTAAAATGATAGGTTAAAAACCTTTTAAGCTATAGTGCACACAAATTAAAAAAAGAGGTTTCGAGAAAAACGCGTTTAAAGAAAAAACAAGTGCTTCGGCACCTAACCTCACGGGCGCTCACTTAATCGTTCATAACATTAGAAAGAATTAAAATTTTTATTTGAAACTTTGGGACCATAATTTTGAATGGTTTTGCTAATGAATTTATTAAATTTTTTAAATAATCTTAACATATTTAACCCCTCCTTAAGCACATCGAGAAATATTTAGTACAGCTCTATCAAAATCTGTCGGGATCTGCCTAGCAATGCCTAGCAATAGCATAAAACCATCTGAATCTGGGTTGCGTCAAAAGAGAGTAACTCAAAAAAGTATTTAAATAATATCACCAGGGAAATAGATTAAGAGGAGTTCATCAAGCACACACTGAAACTGTTAGCGAAACACTGAAGGATAACAAAATGTTCCACTGGGGTCCTATAAGCTACTGGATGATAAAAAGTCAAGATTCTATAAAGAAAACATTATTTTTAACAGTTTAGAGAAAAGTTAACCTCCGCAGAAAAAATCCGAAAAAGATGAGTTGAATTTTTGATTGTTGAGCCCAATTTCACAAAAGTTGTTATGGATAATCAATGTCTTCAATTTTTTCTAATCACCAATTGAATTAGAGTAAAATATAGAAATTGAGCTGGTATATTTCCCGGTGTTCTAAGACCTTGGGATCATAGATGTAGATTTCACCACAAGCAGATATTTTTTTAAATCAGTTAGAAGTTTAGCCTTAATGGAATTGAATTTTCCCTTAAAATTTCAGGCAACTATTCCACAAAAGATGTCCACAAAAATTTATTTAAAAAGATTGTTTTTCCTAAAAAATGTACATTTATCTTTTTAATTTGTACCTTGTTTCAATATTTACGCCTGCCTTCTTTTGCAGAGACCAAAGCGATTCCGAAGACGAACAGGAAACAAACGAAAACGACAATTTCCCGAGTCTCGATTCAGTGCCATCGGATAATTCGTTGACTGGCGGCACCTTTTCGCCACGTTTCAGCTCGGAGCCACCTAGTTTGACTGAATCAATGCAAATGATGGATGAGATCCTATCGGATCAATCGATGGATCGTCTCTCGAAAATTGATAAATTAGAAGCCATATTATCAGCAGCAACGCTGCTGCCAAGTGATCAAGTAAGTGACATTTAGATGAAAATTATTGCTTTTATTAATAACGCAATTTTTCTCTCACCAGATCATTACTTCCAATTCAATTCAAGAACATTTGGGCTCAACAATTGCCACAACGGAAAATCTACAAATAATACGCGAGAAATCGAAAAAGTGTGTAAAAATAGGCTGTTCTTACTAACAATATCCAATAATTTTTCATTAATTTACTCAATAGCTTGAAAAACTGCAATTGCCATGGTGAACGCAAAGACACGTCCTCAACACCACGCAATGCTCTAGGTGGCGATAAGAACTTCACGCTTAAAATGGCTGAAGCTGCTACGCAGACACTCAGCACTGGCGATATAGTCATAACGAAGATCTTCTTCCAAGATGAGCAGGAAAAGGCCAAAGAAAAGGTGTTGACCTCATCGCCAAGGCGTGGCATAACATCATAAATTCAAGCAATCGACTGTTTGAACGTTTTATTAAAACTATTATAATTATTATTATTACTATTATTATTATTATTGAAATAACACAAAACTAAAGCAATGATTCCTAGTTTAACAAACATTAAATAAAAATATAAAAAAATCTACTTTAATTGTTAGTATAACAGCAACTATAGCAAAAATTTACGAACTAAAAATATATCTTTATTTGTTAACAAACATATAAGCAAAAAGCAATATATATATATATTTGTGCCTAAATGTTGAACATTTTCTAGCTCCCATTTATAATAATTTGTAATTAATATTTACTAACTACTGCTTCAATTATACAAACATTTATATTTTATTCTCATTTTTATTATTAATTTTTAAATATTTCATTGATTTCTTTTCTTTTTATTTGAGAAAAATTGTAAACTAAAAATTACCCAAAAAAAAAAAAATATTGTTAAGCCATTTGTAACTCATTTAGTAAGCAAAAAGTTTAATAAACATTTGGAAGATTTTTCTAAAACAAAATATACCCGCTCAGCTTGTATGGCTTATAGACAAATTGCTTAGAAATTCACACTTCTCATGCGCTAAAATGAGAATTAGTGTTGATTTTCTATAAAAAATTTTGTACATATTTTAAGCAGCAATAAATATTTAAGGCGTTAAACTTATGAAAATTTTTAGACAAAAAAGCAATACATTTGTTAAGCTTGCTTAAACCAATTCTTTCTTAAGTTAACAATCTTATGCTCGAAAGAGTTCAAAATTTCTTGAGTTTGCTAAAGGAAGCTTTTATTGCTGCTGGCTTAAGCAATGCCTAGAATATTAGCTAGCTGATGTTGTTATTAAAATCTTATTCATAGGTATATAAACAAAAAAATGTATTATCGAGAATTTTATAAAAGACTATGATCACTTTTGAACTAGCTTAAATATTAAAACAACTTAGTAAGCATCAATCAATAAGCTTAACTAGTTTAAATTTAAATTTATGCATAATAATTTCTTTTCTAATATACATTTATAAACTAATAGGGCTTTTCCTACTTAATACATGAAATCGTTTAAAAAACTATACGAACTTAATTTAATGAAATGCTTAAAATGTTTAATGAAATCAAAAAATCTTAGGCAAAGAAATACCTTTAGTGAAAATATTTATTTATATATATTTAAATTTATTTACGTAAAAATCGTTATCAACTTCGAATTGTAGTAAAGCAAATCGAAGTATTTTATCTATTTTGTCGTTTTGTGTCTTCAAGCTTTTAAAATGCTCTAAACAAGTCCTTGAAGGTACATAACAGGTTTGTTAGACTTAAAAATAACACGACAAAATCGCAAATTCTACAGACGTTAACATTGATAGTGTCAATAGTTATCTAATGAGTCGATAACAATGCGAATGCTAAATTCGAACAAATTTTCGACAAATCCAAAATTCGAAAGTTCAATGTTTTCTATCGAGTTGATGATAATAGTGTCGATAATGATCTAATGATTCGATATCAGTTGCGAATGCGAATACTAAATTCGAACAAATTTTCGACAAATCCAAAAAAGTTCAATATTTTCTTTCGACTTGCTGATAATAGTGTCGATAATGATCTTTGATTCGATATCAGTTCGAATGTTAAATTTGATCAAAACCAATATTCGAATGTCCAATGTTTTCTTTCGAGTTACTGATTAATTATTAAAAATATAAATCAGCCCATGAAACAACATGAAATATTTGAACTCCCAATTGAATGACTTATTTTTTCCCAAGAAAATATTGAAAAAAAATTGTAAGTTATGAAATTTATTGAACTTAAATTATTCGAAAGCAGTTCAACAGTTTTCGAAATTTTATTCGATTTCCCATACCTGTGATTCTGGGGCAAATTCAAAAGGGGAGTATATTGTTCATGGGAAAGTTTTGAGCTTAATTGAAAAAAAAAATAATGTGACACGACAAAGTCACAAACTTAACAGATGCTAACAATTGTTTGGTAGCTAATTTGTATGGTTCCGATATCAGTTTCAAACATTCAGTTCGAAAAAAATTAAAATCTCGGAACGGACAATAACAATTGTTTGTAATCTAATGTTTATGGTTTCAATATCAGTTTTGAACATTTAGTTAGAAAAAGAACGAACGATAAGAACTATTTGTAATCTAATGTTTATGATTTCGATATCAGTTTCGAACAATCAGTTCGAAAAAATTAAAAATTTGGGAACTATTCTCTTTCGAGTTTATTTTTTGAAAAAAAAGCAATATCCGCAAAATCTTCAAATATATCTTTTGAAAAAAATTAGAAAAATTTTTTCAAGTCATGAAATATATTATCCCGCTAAAATAACCAAGTTTCTGTAAATCTATTTTTTTTGTTTTGAAAAACCTTTTAATATTGTTCTCGTACAAGTTTTATTTTCTTTTAAAACTTTATATTTACTAATTAATAAAATTTTCGAACATAACTTTTTTTTCGGTATTCATGAAAATTTCGACAATGAAGTATGAAATTCTTATATGAACTGTTGTTCCGTTTTCGTTCTTGGTTTTTATTAAATGTTAGAAAAGAAATTTTAGAGCGGATCTTACAGGATTTTTTTATTATTTTTATTCCTGTCAGTAAAAATTTGTGAAAATATAGTTCTTGAAAAAAAAATTAAATTTTATAATAATTTTATGAAAGTTTGTGAATATTCATTTTATTGAAATTCGGAACTTTATTTCTCTAAAACTAAATTTTCCACAAATTTAATTTTTGAGAAAATTTTTTAAATTCCAATTTCCTCCCACGTTATGAAAGCTTGTGAACATACATTTTTTTCGGAACTCGGAACTTTTAGTTCTCATATCAACCGGTTTGTTCGATAACCCATATATTTGCTCTTGGGAATATTGATTTCATGGGAGAATATATACTTTCTTATTTCCCATGACCTTATGAATGACCTTACAAACGTTTGAATAATGTTAAATTCTAATTTTCTTTTATTACTACGTTTCGAACATAAATTTGTAGGCATTATCAAAATTCGGGATATGGGAATTTGGTCGGTCTTGAATATAGCTTGAGAGCTATTTTGAAGTAGTATTCGAATTTCCTTGTATTTAGACCAGGTGAGAAAACAGTGGGAATATAAGAGAAAAGTTTTCTTGATTGATCTGCAAATTTCTCTCATTTCACTGTTGCGAGAGTTTTCCAACATACATCTTTGGGTAAAGGGGGAATTTTGAAGAATATGCCGATGATAATATAATTTCGTATTCGAACTCCCATGATCATAGCTTTGGTTTTGTGCACGAAGAGTGCATAAGAAGTGCATTTTATTTAAAGAAGAATTCAAACTATTACGGGCTCCTGAAGGTTTCAAGATTGAGCTGATTAGGAAGATTTGAGACAGAATTTGTACAGAACTTTTGAAGTGTAACAGAACAGCTGTCAGTTTCGATTGAATTTCCATTCCCATGCATTTGTTGCTGGGAGCTTTATAAAGGGAGAATTTTATTCATAAGAAAATTAAAATTTTTGGTTGCTGCATTTTCGGGCAGTTTTCCTGATTGGGCCCAATGATAAATGTTAAAATCAAACTTTTATTGGTTTTTCATATATTTACTTACAACTTACATTTTTATAGATTTCTTTAATAACGAAATTTATGCGCATTAGAAATTTTTTTTTTAAATTTTTAAAAAACTTTTGGTTTTACTAGAAATTATTTCATTTTTCAATTGATTTTATCATTAAGCAATATTGAATTATATATATAAAAAAAAAAATGACAATTAGAAAAAAAAAATCATTAATAAATAAATTCACTCGCACCAACAACATTAGCAAAGTCTTCCCGCTGCAACTTTGTACGAAAGTTTTTAAAATTTTACATATCTATGCATAAATTGATGTGAATTGCGAACAGCAAAAATTTTTTTTAATTTTTTATTAAAAAAAGTAGAAAAAAAATTACAAATTTGCAGATTTCTCTAAATCAAAACCTACAAAAGTATGTAAATCCATCTAGGATATAGAATCGTTTGGATTATATAGGACCAAGTTTGAATGAAATTGCTTAGACTTAAAAAAATATCATAAACATTGCTTTAATGTAATAAAAACAAAAACAAAAAAAAAAAAAAATAAAAACCTCTAAGCTTGACACATCATTTTAAAGCATAGACCAGTAATTGGTAAAAAGTAAATTAAAAAAAAGTATATTAAAAATAAGTTTTGGGTTTTTTAAAGAGAACAATTTTAGAGTTTCTTATCAGTTTTATAGTGAGCTCATAAATAATAGCTACTAAAAATTTCTTGTACAACCCTGTATATTAAAAAATCCATGCGAAAAACATGTTTTCACCAAAATTGTATGACTTTTTTTTAAAAGCTTGAGTTCTTTTACAGTATTTTTTTTTTTAAATTAAGCAAACTTTTACTAACTATGCTTACATAATTAGCCCTATCATGAAAAATTTTCTCCCGTTTTTAAGAAAATTTTAATTTAATTTTTAATTTTTGAAAATTTTTATTGCAAATTTGTTCATCATCCTTTAATATTCATGAGTGTAAAATAAAAAAAATGTAATGTCTTTAGCTGCTATCTTAAAAGCGGAAACTACCTTTTACAATTCCCGGGCGGAAATTTTTCATGATAGTGCTGATTTCATTTATTTACTTATCATATTTCTTTCTACAGTTTCCTCAATTACGCCATATTGAAAATGTTTACATCCGCACTTGTTTTTTTTTGCTAACTAAGCCTAAAGTAAAGCAAAAAAATAAAACAACATTTTTAACTATTGTAGCTTTAAGTCTTTTTGGGATTATTATTATTTTTGTTTTATTCATAGTATACAAAATATAAATATATTAACATATTTTATAGCGTACATATATATAACAAGAAATGTAAAGGAAAAATAAAAAATATAAATAACCATAACTTTTGTAAATAAAAAAAAAAAAATAAATTCAAATAAATTTGCTACAGAAGATTTTTTTTTATTATAAGCATTAATGAGTTCATTCTTGCAAATACTAGTGGCATCCAAGGCTGAATGCCTTCCCCGTTTTACCCATTCATCTATCACCGCATTTTCGCACCAAGCCAGATTTGACCGAATAGATGTAACACCTGAAATCCTTGGTTCAAAGCTTGGTTCAAAAAAGTCTAGCTCACGCATAAATTGAAGCCTGCTGACCATCTACAGTGCATGAGATACGTCTAATGGGTGCTGGGATGAAGATTTTTCAAACAAGGGAGTCGAGGATTTTTGAAAACATCACTTGACTAGAATCGGTTTTTTATTTATAACAATTTTTTCATCACAAGCATAAAATGGCTAAAAATATTTGCCAACCGCCCAACCAGTGTGTCGAACCTTCGAACATGCTTAAAAATTTTCGCTGATGTGTAAGCTGCATTACTGTTGAGCACTTGGAGTCTATCTGGGAATTAAAGTATTGAACATAATCGGGCTTCTTGGGTTTACTTAGCTTACAACATATATTTCGGGAATACATATAAAGACCGATGTTTTTCTTTATTCTGTTTCGAAATATTTGTAATGAAATTTGTAATTTTTTTCTCACCCTCTTAGGGTACGAACAGCTTTATGCAATTAATTATACTGCCGTCCTAAGAAAGAAAGTCACATCTCCATTTTTGTAGTTTTGAGATATTTAGCTTTTACGTTTTTTATTTTTCGGTTTTTACACAAGAAGTGGAGATGTGACCATTTCCATACCGTCATTTTCAGTTGCAAATCTGTATTCTTAGCTTAATACAAAAATCAGAAAATCATTCATGGCTCTAAATCTACTATGACTTTTTTTTTTTAGAACGACTCAAATAATATTCCTTGTTTACAATTTCTTCTGTCGCAAGATATTCATAACGCATAATGTTTATCTTGAATTAATTAAAATGCACCTTATTTTTTGATCACAGAGCAAATAAATTCTTAAAACTATGCAATGTTTTTTTCACATAATCAGAAACGCATAAAATGAAGCACTTTTGCGGTTTGGAAAACACAATATAACTAACAATAGTGAGATTGGTGACAATTATCTTCATAAATAAAAAGTTGACATTCTAATCATACAGTTGACACTTATACGAGTAAGCTTGATCAGGCAGATACTTAGCCAATAGGGAGAAGTTAAACTTAAGTTTTAGTTTAATTTATTTTTAAATATGCAATGATATTTTAATTAACTAATTCTTTTCCGTCAAAAATTATGGCCTGGTTTTTATGCAGATAAAAAGAAAAAGTTATTTATTGATTTGATAATGTGCGAAAAGATCATCGCTCAAGCTAAATGAAGTAGCAAAAAAATAGGATAGTCCAGATTGATGCCACATAAAGAAATGGTTTATGTTTGGTGGGAATGCAAGAAAAAAATTGTGAATCATGAGCTGCTTCAATTTGGTCAAACGATTGATTTCATTCTCTACTGTCAATAACACCTTTCAACAGAATTGATCAATATAAAAAGCAACAACACCACACCAAAAATATCTTCTTCATACATAAAAGGCAAACGTGTTGCTCCACACCTATTACTGTAATCAGTGGCGGATCTAAATACAGGCTGAAAGGGCTTTAGACCCTCCTTGGAGAATTTTTTGTATGGGATCAGATTTAAAAAAAGCCCTAAAAGCAGTTTCAGACCCCCTCCCCCCTTACCATGGGCTACAAAACTGTTAGTTTATCCCCCCTTTGGCGAATCCTAGATTCACCACTGATCGTAATTATTTCCTTCTATTACAGTGCTTTTTTAAAATGTTCAGCCTGAAAGTATGCACATAAAATTTATTTGTGAAAAGTGATCTATATATAAATAGGCAGAACAGTTAAGAACCATTTTCTCCCGTGTTTCGGTATTAGACCTCAAATCATACGTACCATTCCATACGAAAAAGAGGCGTGGCACCACCCATACAATTCAAAGTTATTATATCGAATAGCTTTGAAACTATGTTAAATGCCGTATAACAATGAAACTCAATATGGAGTTCCCTCTTGGTGATCTCCTGCTACTAGAAAGTAAAACATGGGACTGGCATTGGACAAAGGGGTATGGCTCCGCATATATAAGCCAAATATTTAATATCGAATAGCTTTGAAAGTAAAAGTCACAGAACATGGAAACTCAGAATGGAGTTACTATTTTGAAATTTTCTGGGTGTGCGTAGGGTGCGGTATGAATTCGGTTACGTGTGTACATGAGTGAAGAAAAAAAAAATGTTTTCAATAAAAATACAAAAAAAAAAAAAAAAATTAATTTCGAATTTCAACCAAAGACGATAGATACTAGTATTGATAAATAAAACCAATTGTTGTATTTTTTTTTTTTTTTTTTGCTCTTAATTGTAACCGTCGCACAGTGGGGTATTTTATGCCAAAAGTTGCAATTAATTGACAGGGGCCACTTATCGAGACAAAAATTGTACTTTGGGGGTTTTTGGGGTCGCTGATCACGAATCTGAAGTCAAAAATCTGAAATTCAAAATGGCGGCTTCGAAATGGCGGCCATGAACAAGCTAACTTCTACAAAAAAAGTTTAATGGAAGTAAAATTTTGTATACAGGAGTTTGTGGGGTCGCTGATTAAGAATATCAAGTCAAAAATTTGAAATTAAAAATGGCGGCTTCAAAATGGCGTCCATGAACAAACTATGCTCTGCAAAAAACGTTTAATGGAGGTAAAAATTTGTATACTGGGGTTTGTGGAGTCGCTGATCATAAATCCAAAGTCAAAAATTTAAAATTGTAAATGAGGGCTTCAAAATGTAATCATTAGCTATGTACTTTTTACCGAAATACATAGTATATAGAACATAATTTTCGTTATTACTACAAATTGCACAAAACAAGCTTTGAACGACATTTTATACAAAAACAGAGGATTGCAATAACAATAGTTTCATATGTACCCCGCAAACTGCAGGGTAAACAATTTATGTCTTACTAATATCAAAATCAGAAAATAAGTGTTAAAATCGAACAAATATAATTTAATTTTACATTCATCTGCTTCTTTTAATATATAAAAAGCCGGTGTTTGAAAGAAACATCAACTATCTACCTTAATTGTGGAAAGGTGCACTGCATATGCCGCTTTCCATAATGTAGGGTAAAAAATAGCGTATAACAAAAAACAAAGTGAAGAAGAGTACTGGTAAACAACAAAAAAAAAAAAAACAAAAAACAGCAAAATCTGTTTAGTATTTACATTTATTTTGTACTTTATTTCGTTTGTTTTAATTTTTCGAAATAAAATCGTAAATTCGTGACATGTAAGTTAAAGTAAAAAATCGAAATACCGCGAAAGTGCACAGCATTGACGCAATTTTTTTTTTTTTATAGAATATAGCTAGAATGTATATTCCACATCTTGTCCCGTCCGGCTACCATTTATTTTACTATCTGAAGAAATTTATAGAATAAAACTGATTTTAATAGAAGCCAATGAAAATGTAATTTTTTAGCCATATTTGTTCACTGTTAATTTTCAGATCCAAATATTTTCTTAAAACTTAAATCAAAAAGAATTTCGCTGACATTTTTTAATAAAGGGTGTTTTTTTAGAGGTATAGAACTTCGAATTGAAATAAAACACAAGAAAATCGTTTTAATGTCCATCAATTTGGTTTTATTGGAAGGATAATTTTATGCCATTAATGTTTAAATATGATTTCGGGCATGTGGCCGCCGCGGCTGGCTCGAATAAAGCCAATTCTACAGGTCCAATTTTCAACCACTTTTTCGAGCATATGGGGCCGTATGTCGGCAATAACGCCACGAATGTTGGCCTCCAAGTCCCCTAACGTTTCTGGTTTGTTGGCGTAGACGAGCGACTTCACATATCCCCAAAGAAAATAATCCAATGGTGTCAAATCACACGATCTTGGTGGCCAATTGACAGGTGCATTCCGCGAAATTATGCGCTCATCGAATGTTTCCTTCAATAAATCGATTGTGACGTGCGCTGTGTGGCATGTAGCGCCGTCTTGTTGGAACCACAACTCATCCACATTCATGCCATCCAATTCGGGAACAAAATAGTCGGTTATCATGGCTCTATTGCTGTGCACGGTGGCGAATCGATTCATTCGGGTCCTCTTCAACATTTTGCTCTACAGCGGCAATTGTTTCTTCGGTGCGCACTGTTCCACGTCTCTGCGGATGCGTATTATCACATAGAGTAAACGTAGTGCGAAAACGACCCATGGTTAACCGAATTAATTGCTCTGATGGACGATTATGTCGACCATAAAATGGACGGAGCTTGCGGTAAACTTCGTGAACTGAACCATTATTTTCGAAATAAATTTGCACGATTTGCAAGCATTGTTCTTTTGTCAACCTGTTCATGATGAAATGGCAAACCAAACTGAACATAAATGACATTAGAGTTGCCAGATTTGACCACAAAATGCCAGTTTTATCTCTATTCGAAAAACAAACCCCTAAAAAAACACCCTTTATAAATATATATTTGGTGTTAAAAAAAGTTTTAAAGTATTTGTTTTCAAGTTTAACGCTTTGGTGTAAACATTTGATACAAATTTATTTTTCAAAGTATTGTCCATCGCTAGCCATTACTTTTTCCCATCTTTCCGGCAATTTTCGGATAACATCTCTGAAAAACTATGCGTCTTTTGATGTAATCGACGAATAGATCCAATTTTGAAGTTCTTCAAAAGAGTGAAAGTGCTGATCCTCAAGGGCATGCGTCATCGACGAAAAAAAATAGTAGTTGGGGTGCGGGATGTCTGGGCTATATGGCGGGCGGAGTAGGACCTCACATTTCAGCGTTTCAAGGTATGTTTTGACCGGTTGCGCAATATGTAGTCGATCGTTGTCATGTTGCAAAATTACATTGTCGTGCCTTTGCTCGTATCCTGGCCGTTTTTGCCTCAATGCTCTGCTCAAACGTATCCATTGAGTTCGGTAGAGTTTCCCTTTGATGGTTTCACCCAGTTGTAGCAGCTCATAGTACACCACGCCCAATTGGTCCCGCCAAATACAGAGCATGACCTTGCCACTGTGAATATTCGATTTTGGCGTCAATTTTGTCATATGGCATGGTCATATGTACCCATTGTTCATCACCATGCACAATACGATGCAAAATTCCTTTCTTTTTTGCCGTGTTGTGATTGAAAAAAATATTTGTGTCAGCTGGGATTCGACCAGGTCTTGAATTGGCATCGAGTGGTTTACAAACGACGGCCGTCATCTTTTGACGTCAGAGGAGGCCAGACAAAAAAATTGATTTTTCAAGAATTTTTCTTGAGAAGACATTTTAATTTATTAAAGTAAAAATTTATATACATATCGTGGTAACTTTTAACTTTTGCTTTCATGTTTTTTTATTAGTAAAAATAATTACTTTTTAAGCTGCTGTGACCAATCTCTGGAAACTTCTCTAAAAAAGGTGTTTTACGGTAAGCACGTTACAACTGGAATGGATCATCTAAAATGAAAAACCTGAACTAAAATTAAGAAAAAAAATTTAGGTAAGAACTTTATTTAACCCTAGAATGGTAATGTACGTAAAATGTACACATGTTATATTCTTCCTATAAACAGCATAGTACTGTTCATTAGCGTTACCATTCTAAAGTTAATCAAAGTAATAACCAAAATATTTATTTTTGACAAAATGACGTCGCCCAAACAAAAATCTATTTTTAACATAAATCTACTTAGACTTCAAATTATTTATAAAATGGAAAATAATTTATTGGTGTGAAAAACCCTTACTTTAGCCGTTTTCGAGAAATATTGGTCACCGATTTCAAGAAAAGTTTGGATAAAATTGCATTTCGGACGTATTGTTGACCTCTAAATATCTTTAAACAGTGGATATATGCTGGTTTTCTGGTATCTAAAACTACTGAAAATCTAGTACTTTATCCACTGGTTAAAGATATTCAGAGGTGAACAACACGGACCACATTTATATATTTCAGCAAATTCCAAATGAAACACGCAGCCTATTTTATTTTTTTTTTATTTTTATTCAATAGATTTAATGGTTTTTTTTTGCAAAATTTTTCTTTCTATTTTTCTTTTCTTAACCCTTGTAGGGGTAACTTCTCGTGGCAATCGCCTGCTTGCCGCGCATGCTATGATTTCATTTCAGTTTTTTTGTTTTTTTGTTTTTTAATTTCAATGGATAAAATAATATATCTAAATATTTTTATATTTATGTATGTTTATATATTTCTTGATGTATGTATATTTTTAGGTATATATTTGTATGTATAGTATGTATGGTATAAACATTTATAAACTACAAATACATATAAAATGTAGAAATTTGTTATTTTGCCTAATTTTTTTTTTATTTTTATTTTATTTTATTTATTTTAAATTTAATATTTAGTACTTTGTTGTTTCAATAAGCTGGATAAGGATTCTTTTTTTTTTATCTGTACAAGACTTGTAAATTTGCTGACACTTAGAAAATTTATATTCAAGCTTGTTTTAAAACAATATTTCAGCCATGCCATTTAAGGTTGGGATAAGTGTGAAACATTTACTGGCTGGGTTTGTTTTTTTTTTTTTATTATTTAAATATAACAATTTGAAATTTTTTACAATATAAAAAACAATTCTTTAGAAATTGAACGCATTATGGCGGGTTATGGACCAACGCTTTAATCTTTAGCAAGTCGAATTTTGAATTTCAAAAAATTCAAAATTTCAAAAAAGTGCTGAAAGAAAGCGGGAAGTTGCGCCATATTAAAGCCAGCTTGATTTTTTTTTCTTCTTCTGCAAGAACTACTAAAAAAATTTCAATTTGTAACAATTTCATAATAATACACTTTAAAAAAAACAACATTATAAAACTTCTTATTTTGACAATTTTTTTTTTATATAAAACTTATTTTTAAATTTGTTGTGCTTAAAAAACTAGAACAACAATTAATTTGATTAAAAATAGAATACAAAAAAACACATAAAAAAAAAATTAAACAAAGTCAGTCGTCAATTTGAAAAGTTCTAAATTTCTTAAAATCATTTTTGATTTGATTATATTACATATAAAGTTTATATTATTAACGTGTTGTTTGTTGTTGTTGTTGACAGTTACTTTGTAATTTTTGACAGTTGTTGTTGAATTTTGTTTATTTGCTTCAAATTTACGAATTAAAAAAAACAATTTTTTGAAGTTTGAAACTAGCTAAAATTTGCATGAGTCGAAATGTTCGACATTTCATGAGTGGAAGCACAAAAAATTAGATTTGAGATAAACTAGGGAAAAACTAAGTTTTGCCGAAATTTGTTTGGACATTTTTTTTTTATTAAATGTTAGAAATCTTGGTTAAATTAAATATGTTCGGAGTTATAAAAAGCTATAATTTAAATTATTTCATCATGTTTCAATTTTGTTCTTTGAGTTTATTTGTTTATTTTTTTTTTTGCCACGCCTGTATTGAGTAGAAAATTTAAACTAGTTTACTTGTTCTTGCAAAGATCTTTGATTTTTTTTTGTTTTGTTTTTTCTTCATAGATATTTATATATAGATTGATGTAACGTATATTGTTGTATGTAAGTGTGTATGTGTGTTGAAATGTTTTAATATTTTGTTATTGTATTTATTATAAAAAAAAATATTTAAGATTTAGTATTTTTTGATTTTGTTATATAATTAATAATGTTAAAAATAATGTTATAATCATAATAATAATAATAATAATAATAATTTTAAGAGTAATAATAATAATAATAATAGAAATGATTTTTTTTTGTTTTTTTTTTTTTTTGTTTTTAATTTTTGTTGTATTGGTTTCCAATTATGTATTTAAAAATGATGAGATCATGTCATATAGCGCATGGTTTCGCGCAGTGCATAAAGCAGCTCAGCCTGGTTGCGGGCCTCCATTATCATCAGATTCACGTGAACCTATTTGTGAGGAAGAAGAATAGATATAATTAGTAAGACTGGAATATATTGTGTTATTTTGAGAGACTTAAACTAGTGATGAAGTATCTATCTGCTCATTTTGCAAAATGTAGGAACTCAAATTTTAAACTTTTGGAAAAGAACATTTTATGCAGTTCATACGTAGGTTAATACTGGGTGTTTTTTTTAGGGGTTTGTTTTTCGAATAGAGATAAAACTGGCATTTTGTGGTCAAATCTGGCAACTCTAATGTCATTTATGTTCAGTTTGGTTTGCCATTTCATCATGAACAGGTTGACAAAAGAACAACGCTTGCAAATCGTGCAAATTTATTTCGAAAATAATGGTTCAGTTCGCGAAGTTTACCGCAAGCTCCGTCCATTTTATGGTCGACATAATCGTCCATCAGAGCAATTAATTCGGTTAGCCATGGGTCGTTTTCGCACTACGTTTACTCTATGTGATAATACGCATCCGCAGAGACGTCGAACAGTGCGCACCGAAGAAACAATTGCCGCTGTAGAGCAAAATGTTGAAGAGGACCCGAATGAATCGATTCGCCACCGTGCACAGCAATTGGAGCTTTGTCCATCAACTTTATGGAAGATTTTGCGCAAAGATCTTGGCTTGCGACCTTACAAGATCCAGCTTGTGCAAGAATTAAAGCCGCGAGACCATGCAATGCGTCGTGATTTTGGTGTATGGGCCGAAAATGAGATTGATCTCGATTCTGATTTTCATCGCAAAATTTTGTTCAGTGATGAGGCTCATTTTTGGTTGAATGGCTACGTCAACAAGCAAAATTGCCGCATTTGGAGTGAAGAGAATCCACATGAGATCCTTGAGACGCCATTACATCCACAAAAACTGACTGTTTGGTGTGCTCTATGGGCTGGTGGAGTTATTGGGCCATACTTCTTCCGAAATAATGCTGGAGAGTCAGTTACCGTTAATGGAGACCGGTATAGAGCCATGATAACCGACTATTTTGTTCCCGAATTGGATGGCATGAATGTGGATGAGTTGTGGTTCCAACAAGACGGCGCTACATGCCACACAGCGCACGTCACAATCGATTTATTGAAGGAAACATTCGATGAGCGCATAATTTCGCGGAATGCACCTGTCAATTGGCCACCAAGATCGTGTGATTTGACACCATTGGATTATTTTCTTTGGGGATATGTGAATTCGCTCGTCTACGCCAACAAACCAGAAACGTTAGGGGACTTGGAGGCCAACATTCGTGGCGTTATTGCCGACATACGGCCCCATATGCTCGAAAAAGTGGTTGAAAATTGGACCTGTAGAATTGGCTTTATTCGAGCCAGCCGCGGCGGCCACATGCCCGAAATCATATTTAAACATTAATGGCATAAAATTATCCTTCCAATAAAGCCAAATTGATGGACATTAAAACGATTTTCTTGTGTTTTATTTCAATTCGAAGTTCTATACCTCTAAAAAAAACACCCTTTACATATAATTCTTATATAAATATAAAGACCAAATTTTATTCTTTATTTCTTTTTAAAATATCCTCCTTTATGGTTAAAACATTTTTGCATACATTCGAATCAATAGTCATAACATTTGGTTTTTACCAAAATTGGTTTTTATATTTATTGCCGAAATATATGCAGTAATCTTCGTAGGATGGTTTGTAATTAAGAGTGTATCAAAAAGAAGTGTAGGGTGGCAAAGGCGTAGTATTTATATTAAGGCGTATTATAATAAAAAGCAGCGGAAATTGGAGAAAGATTTAGCTCTGCAGGCGTGTCCAATTGAATCAAGAAATGTAGTCGGCGAATTACCAGTAGCATGGCACTCTGATTGGGTCTTAGAAAACATGAATCGTGTTGGTGTTTTTTTGCAAAAAGAAAACCATGTTTTCTAACGAAGCTCCTTTATACATTGGCGGCTACATCAATAAGCAAAATTGCCGCATTTGGGAACCCCATCACCCCCCCAATCCAATGCACTTACAACGAGTGACTGTTTGGTGCAGATTGTTGGCCGGAGGCATCAAAGAGCCGGCAAATTTAATGGAGTGCGCTATAAACGATTTTGTTTGTGGTTGGATATGGAGTATGCCACTTCTTTCAACAGGATGGTGCCATACAAGTTGCGAAGCAACGCGTTATTGCGCACGAAGTTCCCCGGTTGCTTAATTTCTCGTTTTGCGGAAATCAATTGGCCACAAAGATCTTGCGATTTTAACACCGTAATGCCATGTCGACACAGAGAGTTTAGTTTGAGTTTCCAGTACAAAATTGAGTTTTGCCAATGAACGCAAAGTAAACTCTTGAGTTCCCCAGTACAATTTTGCAGTATGAAACTCAACTAAACTCAACTTCCTTTCTGTGTTTATTAAAATTTAATTTGAGACATGCATAAAAGTATGCTAATGTTCATATAAAAAGGTATGTTCAGATACAACTCTTTAGATGGCAAGGTACGTTGAACAATTTTGTGGTGAGAAATGTCAAAAACAGCTGTTCTAAAATTTTGCAATTTACTATTTGTAAAAAACGAACAAAAAAGCAAAGAAAAGAACTTGGGCAAGTGTAGAAGATGAGGTCTTCATATCAGTATGAACCGATAAAAATTCAGATTTTCGCAGCGCAAAGAAGAACACGCATGTGTACGCAGAGATGGCTGCAGTCTTGTTCTCAAGTGGAATTGATGTCACGGTGGTGGATGTGCCGAAAAAAAAAATGAGAACACTAAAGTAAACAAAAAAATTTCACACTAAACACAATTCTGCCGACGCACCTTCGTGTGAACAGCTATGGTTGAACTCAAACTAAACTCTCTGTGTAAACATGGCATAATGCTATATCCACACAGAAAGTTTATTTTGAGTTTCCAATACAAAGCTGAGTTTTGCCTTTTCATTTCATTTCAGTTTCATTTCATAAAATTACATATTATTTTAAACAAAACCAAAATTCCCAAAAAATTGATGATATAAATGTTCAAAGTTTGACAATTAAAAGGGACCTTAACGTCCCCATTTAAAATAAATGGTGGAAGATAAGGTTTTCTTTCTTTAAGGAGGTAGAGGTTGGGAAAAATCTCTTGTTTTGGTATTTCTGATTTTATAAACGACTTAAAAGCGATTGTAAAATGCTCAAAACATGTTTGTTTTCAGCCTTAACCTGAAAGAAATTTCATTTTGGTTTTTGAAGCACTTCTTGCAATGCTAGGATGGAGTTTTTGTAGGAGGTGATTTCAAAAAAGAAAGGAAATTTTTATTTTTTAGTAAAAATTTTATATATTCATCTTCAATAATGGTATCCCCTTCAAAGTTATCCCCATTAGATATTATGCACAAATACCAACGCTACTTTCTTTGGAATAGCCTTGAACTGTTATGCAAAACGGCAGACCCTTTAGGGTTCTTTTATTTTTGGGAGCAGAAAAAAGTCAAACGGGGCCATGTCTGGCAAATATGGAGGCTGGGACATGATTACAGTGTTGTTTTTTGTCAAAAATCATGATATTTTTGGTCAAAATTTAACACTTTTGGAATAAATTTTGTTGCAGCACGTTCCATACCCAAAACGTTCGAAAAATTTTCATGACATAAGACAATTGATATGCAAATACAATCAACAACTACTCTAACTGTGATACGGCAAAAAAAATCAGACCGCAAAATTTCAAAATTCCGGTTATTTTTTGAAAACACCTCGTATGTGTGGAGCTCTAAAGTGAATGCTCTGAGTTGAAGTCATACTCTTGATTGTTAAAAATTTTCATTGATTTTTGGGCTGTGGAGTGGGTTAATGCTGTGAAAAGTTGCAGTATATAAACTATTTTGCTATTCATAACTTTTTTAAAAGGAAAAATTACATCCAATACTAAACTTAGAGGAGCAACATGGTGATATTCTTCACAAAACTCAATCCGATGACACGTTAATGATATGGAAATGATTTTCAAGATTTGAGGTGAATATATCTATCTATCTCTAATACTCACCTTTTCACTGTCCTGCAGCTCAACCAGAATGCTGTCGTAGTCCTTTTTGGTAATACGCTCCGGAAAACAACAGGCGGTCTTTATAAACATCTTAAGCGGACGATCGAGTAGCTGCAAAAGAAAGAAATAGAATAAACAAAACATTAATTCAATAAAATATCAATTCCCCACTTTGACATTTGAACTCACCTGATTAACTTCACCGTAGTCGTAATCATCATGTCGTATGCCAAAGATGCACTGTATGTAATTCCAAATGGCGCGACGGAATTTCGATGTATCTACATTCTTAATGCCACCCATGGTGAAATAGGTCAAGTTGTAAGCGGCGCGAAACTTTTGATCCAATAGCGTGCCAACATCGTTATATAAACTGCAATCAAACATTAATCAATATTTCTGAAGTTTCTGAAAAATCAACTAAGCACTCACCCATTCACTAGCGAGTAGCCGTGATCATCCCACGAATAGTCCTGTATACGAAATGTATTCGGTATATTCTCCGAACCGCGTCGTGCAAAATCCTCATACGTAAAAGTGGGATCATCTATGTAATGCGATATAATCGGTGGCACCTCGACCAGCGCCTCTGGTGCGGCTGTCGGTGAAAGTTCGGCGGTCTGCATTTCGACATTCTTAAAACGATTGCTCAGCTCCGCTTCGCTGCATTCGTCCTGCTTTTGCGACAGCACCTTCATGCGTTCCATAAGCGCTTCGACACTAACGCCCGGAGCTTGGCTCTTGGCCACTCCATTGCTGGCACCATTGAGCGGTCCAACTCCGATGGCACCAATACCAACAGCTTCATTCAACAAACCGGCAACGGCCAGCGATGAGTTATTGTTAAAAGTCGCCTGGCCTAAACCATTGACGGCATTCAACGGTTCGGCGGCCATTACATTATTATTGTTGGCTGTGGTAATATCGCTGAGCACAGTTTTCGGTATCGTTGCAGTCGGTGACTTCAATTTAGGACTAGACAGACCATCGAGTTTCTGAGTGAGACCGCAGGAGAAGACAAACGAGGAGAGCGAATGAAAGTGGGAGAGCAGCACCATTGCATGCACCACTTCCGACAGGGACCAGCTATTCTTGCCCTTGGTAAGACACTGTAAATTAAAGAAATTGATGAGATGGTTTGTTGTAAGAAGAATTTGTGGTTCAGGAAGAATTTGTGGTTGAGGATAATACCCACCTCTACATGTTCCTTGCGCAACAACCATGGGCGATGAGCTAGGATTTTATTGATTTCGTATATGGCACGTAGTTTTGATGGTATATAGTCCAGACCGTTTAGCCACTCTGGCTTTCCGCCTTGATTAATAAACTCCTTTTCGTACATTTTCACCAGATAGGGACATTGGTGGCGGGCAGCGGCCTGCAATAAAAAAAGAGAAGATAAAAGATTTAAAAATGTTTTATGCAATTATTTAATTTCAATAAGGAAGTTGTAATATTATTATTGTAAGTGTAGGCACATTTATTTTGTCATTCAGAATTGAGGGTGAATTCAGGACTAATTCAAAAAACTAATTTAAACTCAATGTTTGTGTAGTTATATAACGAAGCTAACTTAACTTACTTTGTTACTTGTAATTTTATCAAGAAATTCTTTAAACTAGTATCGCCTGCGGTCGATATTCGATCTTATGAAAAATAGATTTTTGTTTTATTTTTTTATTATTTTTATTAAAAAACTTTTGGCAAAATTAAGAAAACCAAAAATTTATAAATACTTTAGGGTAATATGAATGAAATTAAAATTAATTGTTATTGAAGTGAATCAATTAGTTCTTAAAGATTATATTGAAAAAAATTAATTGGCATGCATGCATGGTGAACTGATGATTATGTTTAGATTTCACAGTTTTCTGGATTTGTAACAATAAATTTTCCAGAAGGATTCGACTTCATAACGCATTTAATTTAATTCTAATTTGAAATTATAATTGGATTGAAATAACAAAAGTAATGTGAAACACACATTATTTGGCATCACTCTCACTTTCCTAATGAATTCGCCACCATTTCTCTCGCTCAGAGGAGAGCAAAATGTGAGCAGCAAACTGAAAACAGAACAAGAGTCTATAGTGGAGAGCTTTCTATCTCTTCAAATTGTGCGGATCGTTTATACGAAACTTTCTTTGTATGTACGTTCTGTGTCCGACAAATATACATAGCAAATCGTTGGTCTCTGTTTATATTCTTCGTTTTTTCACAAGAGAGTGTTTCTAAGAAGTTTAGTGCCGATCAAACTTATGGGGTGGACATTGGACAAGGGTTTGCGGCACCACCCATACAACCCAAATTCGCTTTAGCGAATAGCTTTGGAATCATATGTCGCACAGTCTCATAATTGGGTGTTCGACAACAATTTCACGTGCCATTCCACTGGTAACATTTAACATGGGCATTGGGCGAGGTGCGTAAAACTTTTTCAGTGGCCCATATTTCCGGTATAACTTTCGAACTATAAGTCACATTTCAATGAACATCACAAACTTGCTATTTAATCGTGTTCTTCGACTGGCATAAGGGGCGTGACTCAAGCCATACAATTAAAATATTTGGTACATAATAGCTTTGGAAGTAAAAGTCACAGAACATTAAACTAATAATGGAGTTACAACATATTTGATGATATTCTGCTGATGGGTACATTTTTAGTACTGTCATATATTTTGGTATATGGTTTTTTTGCTCATAAAATGACAACAACAAATTTTTCAAAGTTATTTAGCTTTTCGCTTGATTCGAGACTTCACCGCCTTGATGGCTCGTGGTGTTCTTACAACACGCGGACGGCCAGATTTTGGACGGTCGATTATTCTATCAGTATCCTCAAACAACTTCACAGTACGATGCACAAAATTACGAGTGACTCCGAATGGTTGCAAGTTCCAAAAGATATCGCCTCATTCCATAACGCATTTTATTAAACCAACTATTACAACACGATGATTATAAACAACTGCCGCTGAAAACTTTTTCGCGCAAAAGAAGCATAAATGCTGAATGTCGAATAGGCGTCAAAACGAAGCGTGTGCGTTCAGTTGTTCACTCACAATGAGTACGTTCAGTCGTGTACCAAAATATATGAGAGTACTAGCATTTTCCCGGCGCACGTTGCTGCACCCTGCAACTATATGGGAACATAATAGGTGTATTCGAAACTTTTCTTAGACCCATAGTTTAACACCACTGTCACTTTCCATTGCCCGTTACAGTTTCCCAGTAGTAGGAGATCACCAAATAGTAACTCCATTTTGAGTTTGTATGTAAATACCACTACTTTTACTTTCAAAGCTATTCGATAATACAAATTTTAATTGTATGTTCGGAGCCACACCCCTTCATATAATGCCCATCCCAGTTTTCATAGAATACAAACTAAATTACCAAAATGTAGCCAAATCGACGAAAACTGTAGGAAATATAGCATTTTTATTGATTTGTGGGCGGTAAAAGGGGGTGTGACAGAAATTTAAACCATATCGTACTTGAAAAAAATGTACTGCCGAAATTTCAGATCTATCGGCTCAGTAATTTTGAAGTTTCCAGCCATCACACAGACAACGTTTTGCTTTTTGTATATCATGAATTCCATGTCACGCACTGTTACAGCTTGCGAATAATTGCAACTGATTTACATAAGAAGAAATTTTTGCGAAAACTGGTTTGCAATTTTTATTAATTAATTTTTCGTTCTATTTAAAATGTGTAAAGGTTTAATGAATCCACTTATGAATTTCGGTGATATTAAGCAAAATGTAGCGTACGCACGTGCTACAAAATTTTCCCTTTAAAAATTTGATGTCAGCTTCTATCTGAAATTTCTGCGAATTGACTTCAGATAGAATTTTCATATTTTTTTACAGCAATAAGAGGTTATCCTAGATTATATTAGTAGCTAAGTTATTTGAGAAAAAAAAAATTATAAAACAATTTTTTCAACTTTAACACCGTCACGCACATGTTACATTCGTCACACACAATTACACCGTACGTTCATATTACTGTTACCTTCGACCATATTTACTAAAAACTGAAATACAAAACAAAAGGATTAAAAATTTCTTATTTTCTTTTTTTTAATCTTTTTTATGTCATGACTAGATACATTTAAGAAAAAAATTTGAAAATCAATTGTTTTAATCGATAAAAACTATTCTATTCCATTCGATCCAAAAGTCGATGCTCTCAATCACTGGAATTGAAGGAGCTGGAACTTTGGGACTCTTCAAATTCTTCAACAGATTCCATGTGGACCTATTTAGGTGTATTCTCATTTCTTATGCAAAGAAATTCGCCTGGCCTTTGAGAGAGTACCCGTAAAGGCTGCACCCGTACCACCAAGTTCAGTGTTTTTGTGAATATGATTTCTTAAAATGGATTTATTTGAATAATAATTTATATTCCGATTTATTTTTACCCTTAAATGCCCAACAACACCGATATCATTAAAATTATGTTGTGTTAAATGATCCCCTGAACACGACCCCGTTTTTATTTTTTTTGGAAAAAATTTTTGTTTAAAGAAAACATGGTTGTATCCAAAAAGATACAGTGGGCATTCTGACGTAACATATACCATCAATCAGCTTGGTTGTAGGAGTTCAAGGCAAAAACGTGGAAAACGATTCTTTTTATGATAACTCTTAATTTGTTTGTTAAATGATACTCTAAAATTGTTAATAGTTTAAAAGGTATTTCATGTCAAAAAGCGAATTTTCCGTAAAAATTAAAAAAACTGTTGTTAATTTGACGGTCAATATTTCCCAAACCAACAAAGTTATGCCAATAATTAAATTTTTGTTTTATATATGAAATTTTCTGAGTGAAACTACATATCCAGCATTTTAATTTTTGCAATATTTTGAAATAATTAGCTTATTTTCTCGTTTGTAGCCAAAAAGATACACTGGGCATTTAAGGGTTAAATTAAATAAAACCCACTTATGAGAATTCATATTGACACTTGTCAATAGTTAACCGTCAGTTTAGACGTTTGACCGTCTAATGCAGATGTAAGGATGGACATTTTTTTAAATGAAGGGTGTATTAATTTCAATTTTTTCGAGTTGTTTTATTTTTGGTCACTTTGCTATATATGAGACCCCCCATATCATTACTAATCGTAATACATTTTAATGCCCCTCCTCCCATCTAAATTGGTAACGTAATTTATGAACGACCCCGTAGTGTGTAAAAACTACATTTTTGTATAGAAAAAAGTGTAACATGTGCGAAACGCGTGGAATTTTTTTCAATGGAAATAGTAAAAAAAATGTTTTTCAATCTGGTTTGCCATCTCAATATCCACACATAACAGCATTTTCCGCAAAAAATTTCTTATATTAGAGTCTGCATTGAAACTTATATCAATATTGTCACGCACGTGCTACATATTTTCTTAATTTATTTAACTGCTCTTACCACGGTATATCGTTGATAATTATTTATTCATATATATGTATGATTATTAGGAAAATATTAAAAAATTTTAAGCAAATATTTTTTTGTTTTAATTGTTGTAATAAACAGCGCACGCCCTCATGGCAAATATCAAAATAAAACTGCAAAATTTGGGCTCAACTTATTCACCACGCGAAAGTAAAAAAAAACACAGAAAAACTACCGTTATCTTGAAAAATTCAACTTAAAACGTGTTGTCCGAATTCGATAGAATATATTCTATATAGTTTCTCTTCTCTCTTTACAATTTGATTTTTGACCTATGAGGTTGACTTTTTCGTGAAATTCGTGATATATATTGTAGATTATTGGCTATAACTTTTGATTGGTAAGAGATACTAACATAATTTTTTTTAAAAAATTAATTTTTTAGCTTGTTTATTTTCCAAAAATATAAAAACACAATATTGGGAAAAAAAATTTTGTTCGAAGAAATGCCTTGTTTTTTTAATCACAAAAATAGTTTTTAATTTTTGCGTAAAATTTATATAACTTTTGCTTATGAATTGTTATATGTTTTGTTATATATTGTAATTTGCTATATAATTATGTTATAATTTTTAAATAGAGTTGAAAATTTGCGAATTTGAATTTAAATTAGTTTTACAACAAAAACAAATTTTGAGCCTTTTTTTGAGGAAAAATCCAAAATTTCAGACCTTTTTTGAACAAAATATTTAAAATATATATACTCAACTAACGGTATGTTTTTACAATAGTTTTCATAGTACTTTGATGAAGCTTTAAGACAAAAATAAATATAACAAAATATATAAAAAAGCAGCGGAGATATTTGAATCGAAAGTCACAAAATTAAATTTCTGATTGTGTTTTTCTCATTTTTGAGCACTCTGTTGCATTAAATATATCGTTGTAGTAAAACTACTATATACCAATTTTTATTCTAATCGCATGAGTGGTTTGGGAGTTTAAGGTGGTTTTGCAAAAAATTTGTACTTCAGCGCCCTCTGGTGTTCAAGATAGGTCAAATAAGATTGCAGCAGAACACTCAACCTACATGAAAACCACTGTATACCACTTTTCATTCTAATCGCATGAGCGGTTTGGGAGTTTTAGGTGGTCTTGCAAAAAATGTGTACTACAGCACCCTCTGGTGTTCAAGATAGGTCAAAAAGATTGCAGCAAAACACTCAACGTACATGAAAACTACTGTATACCACTTTTCATTTTAATCGCATAAGCGGTTTGTGAGTTTAAGGCAGTTTTGTAAAAAATTTGTACTACAGCGCCCTCTGGTGTTCAAGGTGGATAAAAATTGATAGCCCACAAACACGCACCGTACCAAAAAACTTCTATACACAAATTTCATGCTAATCAAATGAGTACTTTAGGAGTCTATTGCATAGTTACATAAGACATTTAGTTCCAAAGCAATTCGATATCATAAATTTGGCCTGTGTGGCCAAATTCCCCCTTGTCTTATGTTCGCTCAAATATATAGTAATGGTCTCTTGGGCCCATAGCATCTACATATCAAGTTTCACTATCAAAACATGTACAACTCAGGAATAATAATGATTTATAAAAAGTGGGCGTATATATAGTTAGACCACGCCCAGTTTTAGTACAGTTGCCGACAGTAACCATACGAACTTGTTTACCAAATTTTAGTCTAATACGACCAAACCCTTCTTAAATATAGCATTTTTATTGATTTGTAGGCGATAAAGGGCGTATGGGAAAAAAGGAGTATGGAAAATTTTTACTATGCCTTTATTTTTCGCGCAAATGCAAACTTAAGTGAGACTTGCCAAATTATTCCAATATTCCATTTATTTCCAATTACCCTTGCAAATACCGTGCGCACCTGTATTTTTTCACAGCTGTATTGTTGATAAGTTCACTAAAATGCCTATAATTCATGAAAAAATACACATACAAAGACGGTTTATACAAAAAAACCTTTGTATTGACGTCACTTTTCATGGGAAATTTCTAGAAACAAAATCGGTTCACGCATTACAGAGAACATCAATTTCATACACAATGCAACTTATTTTTATATATATAGACTAGCAACCCTCCACGGCTTTGCCCGCGATGTATCTTAAAATAAAGTAACGCATTTTTTGTAAAAAATTTCTAATTATCGTTTTAATAGGTTTATTTTTTCCATGTCATATTAATTGCATAACATATTATTGCTTTAAAGAAGAGCTGGGGTTGATTCCACCCCGTGTGACCTGATTGGGTTAAGATACGGCAGCACTGTATATAATGATTTTAATATTAACGAACTTCAACTTTTATATCAATTGAATGTTTACACTTTTTCCGAGTAGAGGAATGTCTCCGGTTGTGAGCCATCCCCGGTTGTGAGACTGTCCTTTTTTATTAAGTTGAAACGATAACTCTACTGTTAGTACCAGGGACCGAAAATAACTGTTATTTTCGAAATTTCAATTCAAAAAGTCAGGCGGAAAAAAATGTGTCTTTTCAATATTTGAATAAAGTAGTGCGATGCTTGTTAGCTAAGGAATAATAATCTTAAAAGCTTTTTATTTATTTGACTTTTTTTAAAAAAGTCAAAAAATAGTTATTTTTTACCGTTTTTTTTTTTGGTCAAAAATAAAAGTTGAAATTTGACTTTTATTTTTTCGGTCAAAAATAACAGTTAAAATTTGACTTTTATTTTTTGGGTCAAAAATAAAAGTTAAAATTTGACTTTTATTTTTTCACTCAAGAAAAAAAATCAAATTATGACTTTTACTTTTTCGGTCAAAAATAACAGTTAAAATTTTACTTTTATTTTTCTGTTAAGAGTGAAAATCATAACAAATCTATAAATTCTATTCATTCTACTCTGTCTTACCTTCGTTCCTCTGTTAATTTATTGCGTTCCCTGTCATTGTTGTTTGTCGAATCACTACACATCTTAGAATTTGACTCGAAAATAAAAGTCAAATTTTAACTGTTATTTTTGACCGAAAAAGTAAAAGTCATAATTTTACTTTTATTTTTGACTGAAAAAATAAAAGTCAAATTTTAACTTTTATTTTTGACCGAAAAAATAAAAGTCAAATTTTAACTGTTATTTTTTACCGAAAAAATAAAAGTCAAATTTTAACTTATATATTCGACCGGAAAAATAAAAGTAATTTTTTAACTTTTATTTTTGACCAAAAAAAAATCGGTCAAAAAATAACTATTATTAATTGACTTTTTTGAAAAAAGTCATAACAGTTACGGTCCCTGATTAGTACTGTCAATGGTAACGCTTTTCATAAAGTCACTTTTGCTTTTTCATCGCGCTGGATAGACTGTTGTTTGATATAAAGCAAAATATCTTGTAAAAAAACGGTATTGAAAGTAATATTGAATTTTTTTTAAAGCGGTAGACTTGGATGTGACTCGCTAAAAAACATCAGTATTGTTGCTTAAAATATAAATAGATTGGGACTTGTAGGACAATATTGGCTGTTTTCAGAAATGCAGAAAAATGCGCAACCTGCAACAGTGCAACGCGAAACAATGCAAGCGTACGCAGTGTAATAAAAAATGATGCTTCCACTGTAAAAGCATCTTGCGCATTTTTTTACATTTTCGAACACAGCCATTATTAACTGATAAGAACGAATAAGATATCATAAAATAATGCAATTTCATGTACAAATTGCTACTCAGGCCACTCCAGTACCCGGCTGTGAGCCAGCTTACAAAATTTGATATTTAGTATTTTTTATGAAGCATTGTCATTAAATTAAATTGCAATGTTTTTAGTTAATTATTTGTTTATTTATACATTTTAGTTATTTTTAGCTACTAACTTTCCAAATCTGTTGATGCACGTGCTAGCTTGTACACCTGCAAGCATTGCGCTTCAATAGTTTTTCTTTATTATTCTAGATTGCTTTGAAATGTTCCTTTTTTAATAAAAAAATAAAATTCATTCATAGTCTCTACATTTGTGTCGATCTCACATCAAGTTTTTTGATTTCCAACTGATTTTCTGGGGTGGTTCATAACCGGGATCAAACTTTTTTAAGCAAAAAATAAGGTTTTACGCAATATTTTCAAATTTTGACAAATATTCATAATTTTTTTGCTTGTAACTAAATCGATAGGGTCTCTTTGGGGAAAAGTAAGTTTAAATATTTACTTTCGTTTGACATAACATGCATGGAAAAATATTAAGCACAGACAATTTTATGTCGATTTAAGGAAACATGGCTCATAACCGGAGACATTCCTCTACTTATTTAACCATATAATTAAATGGTATGAAAATACATTTTATGCAATGCACTTCGGCTAATTAACACAATTTGTAGATCAATTATTTAAAACTCGTATTCGATAACGTGAATTGTTTTGGAAAGATATTGGTTTTAACAAGTCCTTACCTTTTCAAATGTAAATTTATGTCTTTGAAATGAATTAAAAATACTTTTTATCACTTTTAATAAATAAAATAAAATTAAGTTAAAATATTTTCATAGGTCTTATTTCAGTGACGAAATTATACACTAACGCTATGTAATGCCGTAAAAACATGCTAAAAAAGCCATTCAACCCATACCAATGCGCATCTTCAAAGCGATGTAATTTGCATCGCACGGCGTTTCAATTTAAGCTTAAATTGTTACCATAAATTTCATGCACTTCTATTTTGCAGCTTAAGAATTCTGCACGCAGCTATTCAACATTTTGAATATAAAAACTCTCTCTGAATAATGAAACTTTGAAGCAGCAGCAACAAACGACGCGCTTGGAGAAAATGCTTTAAATTTTAACTGTTGCTCGCATTCTGCTGCTCGTGAACAAAGAGATAGCTCATCTCTGCTTCCATGCAGAGAATCTCTTTTCTGAGCATTGAACATTTTGTAGTGAAACCAAAGCAACACTCTGCTAGCTGCAAGCAATGATAGCGTCGAAGCCAATCAACAAATCAATGCTTGCAAAAAAATGAAATGAAATTTTCAATAAAATATGAATTTTACGACCAAACTATTGATCTTAGATGAACGTCACAATGAACTTTTTCGTTGGAATCGGCAAGATTATTAATTTGTCCATATATCATATTCACTTATCTTTTACGGTTTAAGCAGAAAATGGAAAAAAGCGCCAAGTTTTTCCAAAAATACCGAATTTTGCCAGTTTCTTAGCCAATAACTTCTAAGCTTTGAAATATTTAAAAATTTTAAGTATACGGTGTTAATCTACAATTAATTACGATTTGAATAGTGAAAATTTCATTTAAATCCGTTCAGCCGTTCTTGAGTTTACTTTCATCAACGCCAAAAAAGCAATATTTCAAGTTTCATTTTTATATAATAGTAAGATATCAAAACAGTGGGCGCAAAAGTGGGCGTGGTCAATTTTTCTTTCAGTAAACACTTAAATTGGATTACTACGAACATTTGAAAAAAAAAAATTATCCAAATCGGTCCAGCCGTTTTCCGATTTTAGATAAATCGGAAAAAGTGGGCGCAAAAGTGGGCGTGGTCAATTTTTCTTTCCGACAAAACTTAAATTGGATTACTACGAACATTTGAAAAAAAAAATTATCCAAATCGGTCCAGCCGTTTTCCGATTTTAGATAAATCGAAAAAAGTGGGCGTAAAAGTGGGCGTGGTCAATTTTTCTTTCCGACAAAACTTAAATTGGATTACTACGAACATTTGAAAAAAAAAATTATCCAAATCGGTCCAGCCGTTTTCCGATTTTAGATAAATCAAAAAAAGTGGGCGCAAAAGTGGGCGTGGTCAATTTTTCTTTCCTTAAAAACCTAACTTGGACTAAAACGAACATTTTAAAAAAAAATTATCCAAATCGGTCCAGCCGTTCTGAAGTGATGCGATTTCAACCAAACGTACACTTCTTTTTATATATATAGA